>PISX010009122.1:0-45026 GCA_004024625.1 Mellivora capensis
TGCGGAGCCGCAGGAGCCGAGTCCGGGGCGCGCGGACACAGCCGCGACCCGGGGCGCGTCCGAGCCGGGAGAGGGGTGACCCCACAGCCCCGCGCCAGCCCCGCGGAGGCCGCCGCGCCGCACACAAAGCGGCGGAAGCCGCAACGTCTACACGGCGCGCCCTTCCTCCGCGGGGCCCTACGAGCGCGCGCCCTCGGCAGTCCCCGCTCCGGCGGCTTCTGCTCACCTGAGGGGGCCGGACTCCTGTCGGCGTGGCCTCAGCCCCGTGTCCTCCTCAGCCTCCACAGCTTGTCCCGAGGAGGCCGGGCTCCTGTTGGCGTGGACCCCTCCCCACCCTCTCTAGAAACCTCCAGGGCGGGCCTGGAAGAGGCCGGGCTCCTGTTGGCGTGGACACTGCCGCACGTCCTCCTGAAGCCCCCACCGAGGTTCCCGAGGAAGCTGGGCTCCTGTCGCTTTGAAGGAGGTCCCACGTCCCCCCTGGCCTCCCACAGGCAGAGAGGAAGCCCCCTGAGGCCAGAGAAGGCGGTGCAGGACCCCTCGCTCTCAGCTCGGTGGAAGCACCTGTCCCCTCTCCTGGGGCCAGCTGAATCCAATAGATTTTGGAACTTTCTAACTGAAACGGAGTACGATATCCTGGCTTCTCCAAAATACCTAACGAACAATTACTTGGAAAGCGCAGAGGATAAAATGAAATGCAGACCAAAACTTCACAACTAACACGGAAATTCACCAAAATTGTACATAAATTTAAAAGCACAAGTATCAGATCATCCAAAAGAAAACATAAAAGGAACCTATGTGACCTTGGGCTTGGTGATGAGTTCTAACCCACAACACCAAAAGCCAATCCAAAAAAAGGAAAAAAAAATGGATACTGTGAACTTTAAAAACTTAACACCATGAAAGACCTTGCTCAGGGAACTCAAAGACAAGCCACAGCCAGTCTATCCTCTATCATTAGGAAATTACGAATTTAAACAACAGTGAGAGAGCACTGTGCTCCTACTAGAAATGCTGAGGTCCCCCACATTGGCGGACGGTGGGGAGTGACAGGAATGAGCTTTCACACTGGGGACCCAGGACCACTTTGGAAGGCGGCGGGGCAGTTTCTCCCAAGGCTGAACAGGTCCCATTTTAGGATCTAACTAGAGCACTTCTAGTGTTTGGATAACTGCTTTGAAAAACCATTTCCAGGGTGCCTGGGTGTCTCAGTGGGTTAAGCCTCTGCCTTCGGCTCAGGTCATGATCTCAGGGTCCTGGAATCGAGTCTCGCATCGGGCTCTCTGCTCAGCAGGGAGCCTGCTTCCCTCTCTCTCTCTCTGCCTGCCTCTCTGCCTGCTTGTGATTTCTCTGTGTGTGTGTCAAATAAATAAACTCTTTAAAAAAAAAAGAAAGGAAGAAAAACCATTTCCAAACAAAAACTAGCAGACAGTTATGCACGGCAGCTCTATTCATAATGGTTTAAAAACTTGAAAAAATCAGAACGTCCTTCAATCGATGGATCCATAGGTAAACGGCTGCCTCCTTGTGAAGCAGGCAGAATGAACCACTCCACAAGGATTACTTGAGCTGATTAATTTTGAGGAACAGCAGACACGGGAGAACCTCTGAAACCGGGCGGAAGCAACTGTTTGGTGAGTGAGTTACGCTTCTTCTTTTTTTTTTTAATTTATGCTTCTAAAAGAACGCTCCACTTGTAAGGCTGTCTCTACCAAGAACAGAATGACTAAGGCGGAAGAAACTCTTATCAAAAGAGAAGGGCAGGCGCAAATCTGCTTGACAACCATAGCCTCATTTACTGCGTTTGGCTTAATAATGTCCCTTAACGGACCTTCCCACCATCTGACAGCTTTCCTCTGTCTTCGGCTGCAGATACTGACCGTGATGGCCTTAAGCCATTTGGGAGAGTGACTCCATCTTCCAAGGTATCCGCGGTCTTAAACTTGTGTGGTTTTTTCCCTCCTTTTATTTGGGGGGAGTTGAGGGTCTCAGCCAAGAACCTAGTGGAGAGAGGGAAAATTCCTTTTGCTCACCTGCACATGTAATGCAGAGCTATCAAATAACAGGAAATAATGAACAGTGAGCCCATGGAAAGACATGCATGAATGTTAAGTGTATTTTGCTGTGGAAAAAAATCAGTCTGAAGAGGCTACATACAGCACGAACCCATTTAGATGACATGCGGAAAAGCAAAACTAAAGAAATGATAAACAGATTATGGGGTTGAGGTTAACAGTTTCACATGGAAGGGCACGTTGGTGGCTCCATCAATTACGCTTCTGCATTCGGCTCAGGTCATGACCCCCAAGCCCTGAGACTGAGCTGTGCCCCTCCCATCCCCCACCCGCCCCTCGCCCCAGCCCCAGCCCCCGCCCCCGCCCCATCAGGCTCCCTGCTCAGCAGGTTGCCTGCCCCTCACCCTACTTGTGCTCTCTCAATCTCTCTCTCAAATAAATAAAATCTTAAAAAAAGGAAAAAAAGAAGTTTCACATAGAATAATGACGGATACTCAAGTCTTCGCTCTTAAAAGCACAACTATCAGATTATCCAAAAGAAAACATAACATCTTTGCATTTGTGGACCCGAAGAGTCAATCATCGTCTACTCAGATAGAGTTACCTAGAACACGTGATCGTCACAAGATGGAATACAAAATGTGACAAATAATCTAACTGTATTAGAAATGTATGGGGGGGGTGCCGGGTGGCTCAGTCAGTGAAGCGGCTGACTCGGCATCCACTCGGGTCATGATCTTGCTGCAGGATGCAGCCCCCGACTGGGCTCTGCCCTCAGTGGAGGGTCTGCTTCAGGTGCTCTCCCCCTTCCTCTCCCCCTCTCCCTCCAGCTCATGTGTACACTCTCTCTCTCTGAGACAAATAAATAAATTAAAAAAAAAAAACAAAGAAAGAAACGTATGGGGGAAAACTGGCTGAAGGCGGTAGGGCAAAAGGTCCTCATCTTAATATGGAGAACAAAGGCAAAACAAATACAGAAAAATATGGATTTCTTTTGCAGCCTAATGAGGTTTTGGAACACAGGTGAGTTTCGGAGGGGTGAGGTCCGAGCCAGTCACCAAGAACTCTTGAGACTCTCTGATGCAAAATGGCAGTTTAATAAAGTATGTGGACAGGGCCCGTGGGCAGGAAGAGTTGCACCAGGGCCTTGAGGAGTGGTGATTAATTAGTGGGCATTGGAGGAAGTAAGAAGAAGGAGGTTTCAAAAGAACATTCGAATCCTGAAGGGGACTGACCTACAAGATACCTACAAGATATCAGAGGTCAAGCCATTGTCAAGTTAAGGTTATTTTCCCCTCTACCAAGTTTTTTTTTTTCTCTTTTTATGTTGTTAGTCACCACACAGTACTGCATTAGTTTTTAGATGTAGTGTTCCATGATTCATGGTTTGCTTATAACGCCCAGTGCTCATTGTAATATGGGCGCTCCTTAATACCCACCACCGGGCTCACCCGTCCCCCCACCCACTCCCCTCTGAAACCCCTAATTTGTTTCCCGGAGTCCATAGTCTCTCATGGTTCATCTCCCCCTCCGATTCCCCCGCCTTTGTTTTCCCCTTCCTTCTCCCAATGTGCTCTGTGCTATTCTTTATGTTCCACACATGAATGAAATTATATGATAATTATCTTTTTATGCATGACTTATTTCACTTAGCGTAATTCCCTCCAGTCCAGCCATGTCGATGCAAATGGGTTTTCATCCTTCCTGATGGCTGAGTAATGTTCTGTTGTGCGTATGGACCACATCTTCTTTATCCATTCATCTGTGGAAGGGCATCACAGCTCTTTCCACAGTTTGACTATTGTGGACATGGCTGCAATGAACATTGGGGTGCAGGTGCTCCTTCTTTTCACTACATCTGTATCTTTGGGGTAAATACCCAGAAATGCAATTGCTGGGTCATAGGGTTGCTCTATTTTTAACTTTATGGGAACCTCCGCGCTGTTTTCCAGAGTGGCTGCACCAGCTGGCATTCCCACCAACAGTGGAAGAGGGCTCCCCTTTCTCCGAATCATCTCCAGCATCTGTTGTTTCCTGCCTCATCAATTTTTGCCATTCTAACTGGTGTGAGGTGGTATCTCAGTGTGGTTTTGATTTGAATCTCCCTGATGACTAATGATGTGGAGGACTTTTTCATGTGTCTGTTAGCCATTTGTAAGTCTTCTTTGCAGAAGTGTCTGTTCATGCCTTCTGCCCAATTTTTTACTTGATCTAGCAAGGCATTGACGTTAAGACAGTTGTGAGATTCCTGGAAGAATGTCCCCATGTTGCACCCAGGAGTGGGGGGGGTTGCAGGGTGTCAGCATGTGTGTTGTCCTCAGCCAGCCTTCTGTCCCCTCATCACAGCCCAGCCATACAGACTTAAGACAAGCCCCGCGATCTTCCTCCAGGAACGCAACTGCCTCAATACTGATACTTTGTTAAGGACAAAAGGCAACCTTGGCTTAGCATTAGCCCGGCCATCAGGATCCTATGTCTTCTCCCACATATAAAAATCCCTTTAGAAACTTCCTGGGCGCCTGGGTGGCTCAGTGGGTTGAGCCGCTGCCTTCGGCTCGGGTCATGATCTCAGGGTCCTGGGATCGAGTTCCGCATCGGGCTCTCTGCTCGGCAGGAGCCTGCTTCCTCCTCTCTCTCTTGCCTACTTGTGATCTGTCTGTCAAATAAATAAATAAAATCTTTAAAAAAAAAAAAAAAAGAAACTTCCGCTGTCTCACCACCCCCAAGATGTATGTTACCAATTATCCTCTAAACATATGGCCCAGTGACATACATCTCAGGGTCTCATGAATTAAGGTTTTACCAAACTACTAAATGACCCCTTGAGGTCCACCTTGCTTCCCAATTCCTTAGACACTGACAGTGACCCTAAGAGCCCAACTTGAAAGTCTGTAATCAGTCACTCATCACAATCCTGACTCAGCTCTTTCTGCCCAGGAAAGAGCTGTGCTTTAACAAAACCACTTTTTTGCATCAAAAAAGGGCATCACTTAGACCAAATTCTTTCCCCTGGTTGTGACCCAACTGGTGGTAGCAGTGTGAGAACTCTCCCTTCAGCCTTCCTGGCTCCACTTTAAGTAAGGTTTCCTCCATTTAATTTTCACAAAATCTTTAAAAGCAAGTGTGTAGACGCAGGTTAGAACACACGCATGTATTTCCCTGCATCGTTGTCTGAACAGAGTGAGTGCCCGCGGTATATGAGTATTTTATGCCATTCTCTATAAAAAGGACCCTTGGAAGAGATGGCTGGCTCTAGGGGTTGGGACAGTGGCTGCAGGACCCAGGATAATCCTGAAGTATCAGAAAATGAGGAAGTGGGGCGCCTGGGTGGCTCAGTGGGTTAAGCCTCTGCCTTTGGCTCATGTCATGATCCTGGGGTCCTGGGATCGACCCCCCGCATCGGGCTCTCTGCTCGGCGGGGAGCCTGCTTCCCCCTCTCTCTCTGCCTGCCTCTCTGCAGATCTCTGTCAAATAAATAAATAAAATCTTTTTAAAAAAAAGGAAGAAAGAAAGAAAATGAGGAGGTACCGATAACGAAAATCCACCAAGTTGAATTATGTCAAGGGAAACAGGAGACACAGAAAGAGCCACAGCAGGAATAAATGGACCATCCAGACACTCCACGGCTGGAATAAAACCAAAGCCTAAAATAACTGCCCGGGTGTCCGCACCGGTAAAAAAATAACTTATGACACAGACTTTTTCTTTTTTGTCATGAGTAGAAAACAATGCACAAGAATTCCAAATGCTCGATATAGACACTCAGCCACCCATCAGGGAGGGGGAGCTGAGTCCGCAAAACGTCTGACCATCCCCCCTGACACCGTCAAGGTCAATGAAACAAGAGAAATCTCAGAAACTGTCAGAGCCAAGAAGAGCTGAAGAGACATGAGGACCACCTGCCATGTGGTCCGCACACGGGACCCTGGAGCAGCAAAGGCAGAACAGAGGGAAACCGGACACAAAATGAACTTCAGTTAATAGTAAGATATCGTCGGGACGCCTGGGGGGCTCAGTGGGTTAAGCGGCTGCCTTCGGCTCAGGTCATGATCCCAGCATCCTGGGATCAAGTCCCACATCGGGCTCCTTGATCGGCGGGGAGCCTGCTTCTCCCTCTCTCTCTCTGCCTGCCATTCTGCCTGCCTGTGCTCGCTCTCCGTCTCTCTCTGACAAATAAATAAATAAAATCTTTAAAAATAAAAAATAAAAAATAGTAAGATATCGGGGGTGCCTGGGGGGCTCAGTGGGTTGAGCCTCTGCCTTCGGCTCAGGTCATGATCTCAGGGTCCTGGGATCGAGCCCCGCATTGGGCTCTCTGCTCAGTGGGGAGCCTGCTTCCTCCTCTCTCTCTGCCTGCCTCTCTGACTACTTGTGATCTCTGTCAAATAAATAAATAATCTTAAAAACATAAGATATCAATATTGATTCATCGACTCTGACAATTCTGGCATCTGGGCGGCTCAACGAGTTAAGCGTCAGCCTCTTGATGTTGGCTAAGGTCTTGATCTGAGGGTCATGAGTTCAAGCCCTGTGTTGCCAATTTGGCTTAAAATAAAATTTTTAAAAATTGTAAAAGTAAAATTAGAGAGAACACTGGAAGCCAAGAGGGAATGGGTAATTTCCAAGTAACAACGCACATGAACGAAAAGGACCCTGATATAAAGAAACAGAAACAGACCAATGAGCATGAGAAGGTCACAGTAAGGCTTGGAAATCTGCCACTGGAATCTCCCCCAGAAACAGAGGGGTTCGTAGCAAACACCTGAGTGTTCTGATTAGAGTATCAAAGCGAGATGGGTTTCTATAGTTCATCTAACGTGGGATGCCAGTGATTCCAAGTAAACATGATTGTACGTACCACCATAGATGTGCTCCCGGTTCAACGGGGACTTTCCCAACAAAAGAAAAAAAAATGTTTGATGAGTTTACGTCCATTAAAACCAGAACAGTTTTAATCTTTAAGAAATTCAGGTTTGGCATAAACCATATATTTAAACTTAGATACTGTTGCTGTTTTTAACACAGCTGCTTCTCAATGTCCATCTAACTGTCACGGGAACAGCTTGGGGCCCGGGGAGGCCAGGCTGCTGCCCTGCACACACTCGAGGCCAGATGCTCCCTCCTCTCTGAGCAGCAGGGTCTGTGCAAAGCGCTGCAGTGTGCCATGGTTGTGAAGGGCCAAAGCCCTGCTGAAGGGCACTTCTGGAAGATGCGTCCTGCTGAAATGCTACAGGAGAAAGGAAAAACAAAACTGGAGCAGCCAGACACCTAGGGTTCTGTGCATCTCTGGGGGACCTGCTGTGGATCTCCCTCCTGCGCCCCGAGGACCGGCTCTCTGCTTTGTCCTCACAACCCCCAACTGTATGTGTTATTCGTATTCCTGTTACACAGGAAGCCACAGGCCCCTCTGCCCCCCACTTACCATCCCGCCGCGGCCAGCTCACCCACTCAGGAATGGCCGGGGGAGTCTCTGAAATTTAGAGTTCTGAGTACCTAGTGTCCTAGTTTGGAAATTCCAACTGAAATTGAGCCCACGGTCCCTGTGCCTTGGTAGCAAAATGTAAAGACGACAACAAGCAAACCAGAAAGAAGGTCATGTACAGAAGTCAATTGATGTCAGGACTGTGGTGTGAATGTTTGCATTCCCCCCAAATTCATGTGCTGGAACCCTAATGAAAAACGTGATGGTGTTAGAATGGATTAGGGTTAGGGGGCCAGGGCCGTCCCTCCAGGTGAGGATAAAGCAAGAGCCCCGCCACCAGACACACCCTAATCTCAGACCCGCACCCCCCACAGCTGCGAGCAATCGGCTCCTACTGTTCTCAAGCTACCTGGTCTGTGACAGCTCGACGGACAGACTGAGGGGATCAGCGACGACACACACAGCAATCGGGATGCAGAATGGAAAAAAACTACGGAAAATTAAGGTCCTTAAGTATAACAATAACAATATACATAAACGTATTCACAAAACATTAAAAGACAGATGAGAGAAATCAAACGGCATATAAATAAGTGTGCCTTTTGCCGCGGTGTCTTGGAGAAGGCAGGGTGGGTCACCAGCACTGGGAGCCATCCGAGGAAATCTGGCCAGGGTTCCCTCCTTCCGCCCTGCTCGAACCCACGCGGTCTGATCCGGAAACGTGGCCTCAGTAGGTGCTGTCTGTGTTTCCCCCAGTCTCTGAAGGACGCTGGTTTCAGTATGTTGAACAGCAGATATCCAAGATACCCCCTTAATGCCAACTCACTGTACATAAAATGAAAATAATTCCATTATGAGAAACACAGATGAAATCAATATTGTTACAATAACAATTCTTTCTACCTTGAGCTACAGATTCAGTGGGATCCCAAATTCCCACCCAAGATATTGACCGACCAGCTGACATGAGGCTCCGAACCTCATCTGTGGACCCGAAGACTCAGCACAGGCCACTGGAGTCGCTCAGTCGGTTAAGCCTCTGCCTTCGGCTCGGGTGGTGACCTCAGGGTCCTGGGATCGAGTCCCACATCGGGCTCCCTGCTCAGCGGGGAGCCTGCTTCTTCCTCGGCCCCTCCCCCACCCCCGCTCATGCTCGCTCCCTCGCTCTCTCACACAAAATTAAATAAATAAAATCTTTTAAAAAAGAACAAAGACAGCATGAAGGTGTGGTAATGAAGAGAATGTGGTCACGCTGAAGGGACAGATGAAAGGAGCAGCAGACAGCACAGACAGAAGCAGAGACGTGCCCCCAGTCACTTCACGTGTCCCAGGGACAAGGCACGTCCACAATGAACGTCTGCCCCACAGATGGTGACAGAACAATGAGAAAACACACGGGTAGAGGGAGGGGATGTAAACGCAGACTTTACAATTTACACAGAAATTTACTCAAAATGGTCCACACACACGAATTTTTGAGTGCAAAGCTGTGAGAATTCTAGATCTACACAACCCTGGGAGGTGCACTTGGGCAGCTCAGTCTTTTAAGCATCCGACTCTTGATCTCAGGGTCCTGAGTTCTAGCCCCTCGCTGGGCTCCATGCTGGGCATGGAGCCGACCTCAAAATAAAAGAAAAAATAACGTAAGGTAAAGAAATAACACATACATGACCTTGGGCTTAGTGATGAGTTTTTTTTTAAGATTTTATTTATTTATTTGACAGAGAGATCACTGTAAGGGCCTACTTAATCAGAGGGAGCCATTTTGTTGCTGATGCCGTGAACTTAGACTGACCCCGCCCCTCCGGGAGGAACTTGCTTGCAAAGCCCAGATACAAGGGCGGGTCAGGCCGGGTGGAGACAGCCAATCCGTGGGGCCCGCGTGAAGCTGCTGGGGTGAACTGTAACTCAATTGGCCGCCGTGTGTGACCTAGCATGACTGTGCAGTTTCCTCTGTGTGTTGCGATCTCATCGGCCACCTGCGCATAGCCCGGCTAAACCACCTCTATAAAAGTTGGTCTGTGAGGCTGGGAGGGGTCGCTTCTTTGCAAGAGACGGCCCCGACCGGTCAGTTTGATTCTCGATGCTTGGCGTGAAATAAAGCTTTGCTTGACCTTCGCTTTGTATCAGTCTCGCTCCTGTGATTATGGGCCCTATAACAATCCCAAGCAGGCAGAGAGGCAGGCAGAGGGCGGGGGGGGGGGGGGGGGGGGGGGGGGGGGGGGGGGGGGGGGGGAAGCAGGCTCCCCGCGGAGCAGAGAGCCCGATGCGATGCAGGACTCCATCCCAGGACCCTGGGACCATGACCTGAGCCAAAGGCAGAGGCTCAACCCACTGAACCACCCAGGCGCCCCGGTGATGAGTTTTAAAACACCAAGCCAGTCCCTGAAAGAAAACAACCACGTATGTTCTCTCTGGCACAATGTAATCTACTCGTGAAAGTTGTACTTAGGAGAACCCAAAGAAAAGCCACAGGTGGGGAGAAAACGTTCGGAAAACACATCGGAAAAAGGACTCCTGTGCAAAATATCCAAGCAAACTCCGAAAGGGAAAAAGAGGCCTGACAACCCAACTAAAGATGAGTAAACATCCAAACACAGCCCTCGGCAAACCAGAGGTACCGATGAGAGACGAGCACAGACCATAGACAGTGAAGCCGCACACCACGTGTCACAGAGGAAAAGCACATGAAAACACGAGCTGGGCCACGCATCTCCAGCAGCGCCACGGTCTCCAGAGAAGCGGCGGCGTCACGGGACCGGCGTTCACCGCTGCCGCAGCGCAGCATGCCCCCGCCATGGTCAAGGCCCTTGAGCTGCTCGCCCCAGACCACTTGCGATCTCACCGTGTAAGCCAACAAGCGCACTCCTGGGTATTTAGACGACTCGGAAAACATATACCCAAGCCAAACCCAGCTTGCTCTCATGCACAGCCCCTCTCTCCCCAGCGGCTACTTTCCAGCGGACCAGGGTGTCCTTCAGCAGGTGAGTGGATAACCAAGCGCGATGCGTCGGTGCGTGCGGCGGGACACAACTCACCCACGGGGAGCAATGACCCATCGAGCCCCGCCAAGACGAGTGAGTCGTGTGTGCACGTCACCGAGTGACGGGAGGCGATCTGACTGAGCGACCGGAAGGACACTTCACAGAGATGCCAACGGCCGTGCTGAGAGTCGCTGGCGGGGTTTGACTGGGAGAATGAGGCGCTGAAAGGAGGTGCCGACGGGCCGGGGCGACCACTGGCGTCCACTGGGGGGGCCCCACTAGGTATCCGAAGCAGCAGTGTCCCTGGGAGAAGTCCTTCCAGCTCTAGGGGACAAGGGTCTCCTCCATCACGTGTGTCGCTGTTTCAGGAGCAGTTTGTAGGGAGACTTCTTTTGTTGAGGGTGTGATAACATATACGTGACACTAAATTTTCCTTTCATTAGTTTTTATTTTTAAAACTCTGGTAAAATACACGCAACATAAAATTTACCATCTTCCCCGTTTTCAAGTGAGCGTTCACACTGCCGCCCCCGCTATCGTTTCAGTCTCAGGGCTGAGAGTTCCAGTTTCTTCACATCCTTATCAAAAGTCTACTCCGGTTTTCTTAGATAAGAGCCGCTTTCGTGGCTGTGAACTGGCACCTCACTGTGGTTTTCGTGTTCATTGCCCTCATGTCTAAGGATGTTAAGCATCTTTTCATGTGTTTGTTGGGGTTGGATTAGGCAGTGACCCACTGTGTAAGACACCAAATAACATGCAGGATTTAACAAAATATTTGGGGATGGAATATCTGCTATGACTTCAATATCCAGAATATACAAAGAGCTCTGACGACTCAACAACACCAGGACAAGCAAATCAACTAAGAAATGGGCAAAGGACTTGAACAGCTTGTCTCCGAAGAGGACACACAGTAGCCCGTGAAAGATGTTCACCATCACCAACCATCAGGGAGACGCAAGTCAAAATCCCACTGAGGTACCCTTTATACCATTCAGAATGGCGATCGAGGAGCCCCTGGCTGGCTCACTCAGAAGAGCATGTGACTCCTTTTTTTTTTTTTTTTAAAGAATGTTTTGACTTATTTTGGGAGGGGAAGAGAGACCAGCAGGTGGGGCAGAGGGAGAGAGAATTCCACGCAGACCACAACGAGCGCGGAGTCCGATGCCGGGCTCCACCGCGCCACCCCAAGATCGTGACCTGAGCCAAAACCAAGAGTCGGACACTCAACGGACTGGGACACCCAGGCGCCCTGGGCTGGGGCTCTTGACCTCAGGGTTGTGAGTTCAAGCCCCACATTGGGTGTAGAGATTCCTTAAATAAGGAAACTTAAAACACCACATGTAGGAAAGGACACTAACAGGAGCCGGTGAGGATGTGGAGAATGGGGGGTGCGAGCACGTTACTGATGGGAGGTGCTGACATCTCTGTGGAACGGTCTGGCAGTTGCTCAAAAATTCTAAACACTGAGTCACCGTATGACCTAGCAATTCCACTCATAGGAACGTACCCCAAAACACAGAAAACAGGTGTGAAACAAAAACGTTTACGTCAGCATTCACAGCAGCGCTGCTCACAGCAGGGAAACGTGGAAACAGCCCCCATGTCCTCCAGAGGGGTGAACACTGAGCGTGGTCCGTCCACACAAAGGAGGCACAGCCGGCCCCGGTAAAGCAGCCGCCCATACCGCACACGGGTGAGCCTGGGGAACACCACGTGGCGGGGGAGGCCGAGCCAGAGGCCGCTGACACAGCGTGCCCGGGAGAGACAGGAGGAGGGGAGCGGCGGAGGAGGACGGGCACGTGGAGGGCCCAGCGGGGGGTGACGGCTGCTCAGCGGGAAGGGGCTTTCCTTCCGGAGGGAGGGCGGTCAGACGTCGGACGATATCATGCATAAACATCACGGCATCACACCCTTTAAAAGTTAGGGTTAAGCTATGAGGATTTCACCACACTGAAAAGCACAGAGGGGGCTGGCTCAGCCAGCGGCGCATGGCACTCTTGATCTGGGGGTTGTGGGTTCAAGCCCCACATTTGGTGTAGAGATTACTTAAAAATTCTTTTAAAAAAAAATGAAGAGAGAGACTGCTGGGCGTCCCCCCTCGCCAGGGAGGTCCCCTGGCCTCACTGCTCTCGGTCTGGCCTCCCAGGGCCTCCACAGCCACATTTTGGGACACTTGTGCTCCAGCCTCGCCCTGCCCCCAACTCCTGGAAACACGCACCCACTTCGGGATCCGTTCCCAGGCCCCTGCTCTCCGACCCCCTCAGGGCCCAGGGCTCAACCACTTCCTCATCCGCGGTCTTCAAACGGGGGGACCCGGGCCGTCTCCTCACAGCGGGGAAAGCGAGCATCTCCTGGACATGCAGGTGTGCAGCGGCCGGCAGGGGAACTCACAGCAGCACAACGAGGAGGGACGGGGAGCCCCGAGGCTGGAGGGGCCAGCACGGCTCACCCACCATCCCACAGCCTCCGAGGGCGCCGTGAAGAGAAAATGTGGGACCCACAGGAGCAATGCCTCTGGCCACACGGAAGAGGCATCACAGCTGTGGGGGGTCACTTGTCACACCCAGGTGGCCAAGATTCCCCGGGAAGCCACAGGAGCCACGCTGCTCACAGAGGCTCCTCTAAGCCCCCGGCCCAGGGGTGGCTTCCAGGACGTGAATTCACGCTGGTTTTTTTCATCCTTGGTTAGAACGGAAGATGCTGCACGTCACATCTGTCCACACCCCTCCCACTCTCTACAGCTACAAATACATCCTGGACCCTGCCTCACCCCTGCTGACCTCTCTCTGGCTCTGCTGAGGCTCCCCACAAAACCCCAGGGGCTCCACGGGTGCAGAGGAGGGGGATGCCTGTCTGAGGCAGAGGGGGCTGTCACCTTGGGGACCCGGGGGCCATGAGTGCTTGTCTCTGCGCAGAGCCCAGGGATCACCAGAGCCCCACGGAGAGGGACCGGCTCATCTGCTCCTCCCTTTCAAACGTCAGCAGCCCCCACCCCAGAAAGCCCCAGCGTAGACAGACCCCGTCCCCCTGCCCACCTCAGGGCCCTCTCCCCGCGGGCAGCCGGTTCTCAGAGTCACAGCAGGAGACAGAACTCGGGAAGGCACCACCTCAGCCGTGCCTGCCAGGAGCAGCCAGTCCTCTAAGGGGGTCAGAGCCAACACTGCCCTTCTCTGGGGGGCTGGGATGGAGCCCAAGAGCAGAGAGGGAGGTGGTGGGCAGGGGAGGGAGGCTGGGGGAAGGAGTCGCAGGCCGGCCTGCCCCCATCCGGACAGGACGTCTGCGCAGGGCTCCATTCTCAGAGAAACTTTCATCCATTTTCCACAAAACAGACTTTGTGCAGTCAGCCAGGTCAGCGTTCTAGATGAAACCGGGCAACTGTGAAGGGAGGGGGCGAAGCAAAGGCCCTGGGGTCCTTACATGACCCGTGCAGTGGGGTCTTGCTGCTCGCCGTGACCGGCTCCCACAGCACTGCTTCCTGGCCGGGCGTCCAGGCTCTGCTGGTCACAGGAAGGGCCCCCAGCCAAAGCCGGGCTGGGCCCCGAGCTCGGTGAGTTTCCTGGGAAGGTGGGGGGGTGGCACCCCCCGGAGCAGCCCAGGGTCCAGTAGTCGCCGCTGCTGCCCTCTGACGGTGGGGGGGCTGGCCTGAGGGGACACGTGGGGGCCCAGTCCTCCTGCGGCAGGTAGGCAGGCGGTTGGCCTCCCTGGACCACAGGCCTGTCCAGCAGAGCAGCCTCCAACAGGTCGGCCCCAGGGCCCTCCTTCTCTTCCTCCAGGACCACTGACTGCCAGGAGTCCACCGGGTCATAGGTCAGCCACGCGATGTCCTCATGGATGCCAGACTCCGAGGCTCCTCGTGGGGAACGGCCCCTGTCCTGGCTCGGCAGCACACCGGTTCTGCGGGCCCCTGTCCAGGTCTAGGACAGACAGCATGGGGGGAGGGGGTGGGAAGGGCTCAGGCAGCGGGCTCAGGACTCGCCCCGGAAGCAGCCTCCCCTCTCCTCCCAGACGCCTCCCCGGCGGGCGTCCTCACCCCAGGTCCAAGCAACAACTGTGTTTGGAGCGCTCCACCTTACCCGCCACGCGCCAGCCCGCCCGTGGCCCAGGACCCCGAGTCCCTTCAGGACGCTCAGCCACCCCCCACCTCCCTGCTCACAGCAGCCTGGAACAGGGTACAGGCGGTGACGGGTGCCGGGGACAGAGAAGATCCCTGGCTGCTGCTCCAGGCATCAGCTACAGAGGCTGGGCAGCCCCTGCTGGGCCCCCGCTCAATCACACTCACACTCACTCCCACACTCTCACTCACACACTTACTCGCACACTCACGCACTCACACTCTCAGACACACACTCACACACACACATCAGGAGATGCCGCGGGGACACCACTTTTGGGCTGACGGCGGCAGACCTGGACCCCCCGTGCGGTCGCGGGAGGCCCCCACCTCCCAAAGGAAAGTACTTCCTGGGTGGGACCAGGACCTGCACCAGGCAGACCACACACACCCGACCTTCTGTGTCTGCCCGGATCCCGGGAGCCAAGTCACGGCAACACAGTGCCCCCAAGGGGTCTAATCACCGGGCGGGGGACACGGGTCTAGAGGACGGCCGGGTGCCTCAGTGACAGGCACAGCAGTAGGCCCTGGACCCCTGAGGACCCCAAGGCTGGCGCAAGCAGCAGACCCTGCCCACGGACACCTTCGGAGAAGCCGGGACAAGACACGGCAGCCATAGTCTCCCCGTGATGTGACCACGTGCCTCACAGGGGCCACTTCCCCAAAAGAAAAATAAACCCGCGAGAGAGAATAAGGCTAATTGTTTGGATGCATCTGAGACAGCGTGTGTATATTTAAACCCACTACGTATACCAAAAACAGCTCAGAGCACCCACAAAGGCCCCATACCGGCCCCAACTCTCACCGGAAGCCCACATCCTCGGCAGGCCAGACGTGGGGGAGACCCCAGCCCCGCCCCTCCCCACCGCGGGCTGCGCGCACCTGGAAGTCCCCGTTGTGCACCCTGTAGAGGGACTGGAAGAAGGCCGCCGGGGAGGGCACGTTCCAGGAGAGGGTCCTCTTCACCCTGAGGCCGGTATAGGACAGAGGGAGGCCTCTGCATGCCCAGCGAGGGGTCCTCGGAGGCCCTGCTCCAGGAAGCACGGGACCCCGTGGGAGCCTCACACCCTTCCCGCCAGAGGCCGCCCTACCTCCTGCCTCTCCGTGGGTGCAAACCTGTTCTCGGGGCAACACCCGACACCCGCCCCTGTGGCCTGCCAGACCAATGACCCTGCAGAACTGACACCCACCAAGACACACGTCCTTTACAGGGTGAGTCATGACGCTGGGCTCAGGGCTACAGGGTGCCCCTTGTGTCCTCATCCCACAGAGGGAGCAGACAGGAGGCAGCTCCCTGCCCCACCTGACCCCTCCCTGGGCGATACAGAGCCACGGGCCCTCCCACAAGGATATGGCCCACGACTCCAACACAGCAGGTCCAAATCGGCCTCACCAGCTTCCCCGGGGAGGACGAGGCCCCCCCAGGTCCCCACCTCGGGGATCACCGGTCCTCTGCCCTCTCCGCTTCCCTTCTTAGACCTGCAATTGCCTTCCCTTGGCTCCCTCCCTGTCTCTCCCACCAGCTCCAGCACATGGCCATCCTCCGTACGCCTCCCCTCGGGCCCCCCAAAATCTACCCTCGCAATACAAACACTGTTTCACGTGCCTGAAGACCTCTCCTCTGCTCCAGTCAAGTCTGGCGTCCACACCGCCCGGCTCCCCCACCCGCCTCGCTCTCGTCCTTTCTGCGGTGAGTCCGCAGCCGGTCGGTCTCCTCTGGGCCCCTCCCACACCCTGACACGGGTGATGGTGTACTTCAGACGGGCCCTACGCCTGTTGGGTTCTCTGGGGCGTGCACTGGAGTCCTGAGCACACCAGGGCCCAAAAACAATCTTTTCAGAGAAGCCGTTTAAAAGTCAGCAGACCACAAAGCACCTCCAGAGGCTCTTGGGTGACACAGTCCCAGTGAACTTGGGTCCCCCTGAGCATCTTTGGGGCCCTACAACCCACAACACACTTGACAAGTGGGGAACTCTCCAGAGGCCCAGGGCAGAGGCTTAGCCCGTCCAGGATCAGATGGCGGGGAGGGCGGATGGTGGGAGGGAGGGCCGCTCTGGCCCTAGATGCCCCCCCCGCCCGCCGCGGCCACACACACACGCACGCACGCACACCTTGGCTACCGACCTGGGTGAAAGCTTGAACACAAGGTAGGTCAGGCTGGTCAGCAGCAGGAAGACGGGCACGGCAACGAGGGTGCTGCTGCCGGGCTGCCCCCGAGAGGAGGACAGGGGACCTGTGGGCAGGAAGGGCCCGGGGTTGGGAGCCTCCTTGGCACCAGGGAGTTCCTCCAAACCCATGTGGCAAAGCACCAGTAGGAGTGCCCCGGGCCACGTGGGAATCTCCTCCCAGGCCCAGGGGCTGTGTCGTGCTCCTGAACCAGCCATGGCAGGGCTCCACCTCCTCCATCTGCAAGGTCACAAGGGTCAGTCCAGCCCTCCCTAGAGAGGTGAGACCACGACCCACGTCCAGCTCCGGAGACGGAAGCAGAGGCCTGGCGTGCCCACCCCCGGGGCCACAGTCTCTCCCCTTGACACAGTAACTACAGGTTCCAAGAAGCCTGACGCTGGGCAGGTGTGTGTTGCCTCCTTCAAAATCCCAGACCTCCAGGGGAAGGTGGCCAGCCCGGGCAGGACCGCCTCCGGGCGGGACTCTAGGAGGGTGAGAGGGCTGGACGGTATAAGGCCCTCGGGAGGGAGAGCCGCACCTCGGGCAGGGCTCGGGGGCGAGGGGAAGCACGCAGACTGACTCCACTCGCTCCACTGGCCCTCGTAGTGCAGCTCCTCGTCCACTTCCGTCTCCGGGGTGGCCATGCGGACCCGCAGCCGGGCCTCATAACGGGACCCGGGGTCCAGCTCCACAGCGTCCAGGGAGAGCCGGGTCACCCCGACGATGCGGTCCCTGAGCCGGGCCTGCTGTGGGGCAGAGGACCGTCAGCAGGCGCCGAGGTGGGACAGGGCCCGAGGTGGGACAGGGCCCGTGGCCCCCGAGCCCACGCCCGCACACGGCCACACGGCCGCGCCCACACACGCGGGCACAGGCTCATAAGCACACTTACACTCATCTACCCCCATGCACACACAGGTGCGTACCCTGCGCACACTCACGCACACACGTGTGCACAGCCACGCTCAGGGCTCTGAGCGCGCCCCCTCCCCCTCGACCACATGCACACCTTCCTGTGGGGGAGGGGTGGCCCCCGCCGCAGCTCCCAGGAGAGAGAAGGCTCCGGAGCAGCGGGCCCAGCGTTACCTCCCAGGCCTCTTCCTGCTTCTTGAAGGCCAGCTCGTAGCTGAGGATGGTGGTCAGGGGCTCCAGAGCAGGGCTGACCCTCCAGGTTAGGACACAAGCGTGAGAGGTGACATTGCTCTGTAAGTCAGAGGGAGGGTCCAACTTCACTGGAACAGAGTGGGGCTACGTGAGGCTGTGTCTGCCGGTACGCCCAGGGCCGGGGTCTGAAACGGGCTGGGGGCCAGGGGATGGGGGCATGGTCACGGCCCTCCCAGAGCGGGGGGGGGAGGGGGGGCGCCTGGGAGGCAGGTCTCTGTTTCCTCGCTGGAGACGTCTCCCAGGGCGGCCCCAGGCAGGACACATGACCGTGAGCTCCTCCAGGCAGCCAGACAACATGACTTCTCGGTCTGGCCGGCCGCGTCCTTCCCAAGTGTCTTACTGTGTCCTGTCCTGCTGTGGCTCAGGTGCATTTCAGGGGACTCAAGTTGTCCCCTGGCCCCAGCCTGAAGCCCGGTACCTTCACCCTCCTCCCAAACCCTACGTCTCCAGTGAGCCGGGGGCCCTCCCCTCCCGTCTCTGAGCCCCAGGTGTTCGGGAGCCACGGAGGTTAGGGGCCATGCGACCCTGCCCCCAGGCCCCCCGAAGCCAGGACGCTCCCCGTCAAGGCACCCAGACCCGGCCTCACCATGTCTCCGAGGCAGGTACTGTGGGTCCACCAGGCTGACCTGCTCCTGCCCAGAGACACCGCGGTGCAGCGTGATGGTGAAGTTGTCGGAAGGCACGAGCACCTCCTCGGGGGGCAGCAGCAGGGTGCACTCCCCGGCCCGGAAGACACATCTGTGCTGGCCGCCCAGCGCGTGGTTGCTGGAAAGGGCGTGTGTCGGCACCAAGGGCCATCGCGCCAGCCCAGCCCTTGTGCCACGACCGTGGGGGCCCCGCCCTCGGGGCCCTGCGTGCGGCCTCACCTGGTGAAGAGCAGCCAGGCACGGGGGCCCTGGCCCGGCTCCGGGCCCAACCAGCGGCAGTGGATCCTCAGGATGTTGTTGTTCAGACAGGTGACAGACCCAGCCCCGAGCCCTGGGGACAGGCACAGTTTGCAGCCCACAGCGTGCTTCAGGGCAGGGTCAGGACCTGTAGCGGGCACTCTGACAGGGCCGACCCCAAGAGTGGTCCCAGGAGGAGGACGCATCAAGGGCAGGGCTGGGAGGTGAAGGGCTCTGACCCACGGGGTGGGCATGAAGCCCAGCCTGGTCCCAGCAGGTCGCGCCCAGCGCGCCCAGCCAAACCCTTCCCTGAGTGAGACGGACAACTGCCCTGCCCCCCAGCTCTCCGCCAGCCCCCCACACACAGACACGAGTGCCCAGTGCTCACCTCCTCCCTCCCCTCGGGCGGAGACGGCCGCACCGACCCAGGCGCCCACGCAGGCGCAAATCAGCAGCCGGGTGCTCAGCTGTCGAGTCAGGGCCTCAGCCTCCAAGGTCCGTCCTGCAAGGGACTGGGCTGAGAGCACCCCCATGGGACTGTCCCCAGGAGGGCCGCTCCGCATGGGGCATGCTCCCCATGGGGCATGCTCCCTGTGGAGAGCTCCAAGTGGGTCACCACCTGTCCCCTCACCACGTCCCACCACTGGGCACCAGAGGCTAAGCTGTTCTCCTAAGAAACGGAAGCTCAGAAAGATCCGAATGGCTGCAGTGTGACGGCGCCCCCAGACCCAGGTCTCCTGCTGGGTTCCGGACTCTGAACCAGCCAGTGTCTGGGTCTGCCTAGAAGCCTCCTCTCTGGGACCAACGTCCTTAGCTAGCACGGTCCCAGGTCCCGTCACGCAAGGGAGATCGGGTCACGGCAACCTCGTGCCGACCATGCAGCACACGTCACACACTTGCGTTCCCACAGCAGCCCCGTGAGGTGGAGAGACCGTCCCCGCTTACTGACAAGCCAGCCGAGTCTCAAGGAGGGGCAATGCCTCGCCTGGGGTCATGCGGCCGACATCCACACACCCTCTCTCCCCGCTGCATCCTTAAATAAAGACCCGCTGGGGACTCGTAGGAGGATGGGTGGCTGGGGTGTCCCTGCAACAGAGGGCCCTCCCTGAGCCCGGACGGCCGCGCCCCTGTTTGGAGCTACCCGCCCTGGGAAGGGGAGCAGGACCCCGGGGGGACCGGAGGCTCACGGGAGACAAAGGGGCTGGGTGTTAGGAAGTGCCTGGGTGTGGGGAGGCCAGTGACATCCGACCACCCCATTCGCAGCTCCAGATGGTGCACTGACAGTTCCGAAGCAGGAAGCGGGGCAAGCCTGGTTACGCAAGCCTGATGGGTGATAAGGAGGCCAAAAAGCAGCAGCCGTGCTCACAGACCACAGCACGCAACCCCCTGGGGAGCCCGCACGCACCCAGGCAGCACACACCCCTGCAACACGCCAGCAGCCTCTCCGTGTACCCACAGGACAGACCCCAATTCGATCCCTGCTCAGGAAGACGGCGTGCCGTCCCCCCGCACCCCCAGCCACAGCGCGAGAGGCAAGTTCTTCCCAACACTCGCGTCCCCTCCGGGGCGTGCCGGGCTGGAGATGAGGGAGCAGCCTGACCAGAGCCCACGGCAGGGTGTGGGATGACAGAATCACAGTGAGCCCCAAGGTCTGGAGGCCTGAGGCAGACCACTTCCCAGCCAGGAGCTGAGCCAGGCCCTGGTGGAAGGACTCCTCCGTGCACGCAGAACTGGGCTGCTCCTGCCCCAGACCGACCTAGGAGCAGATGGTTCCAGAGCATGGTGTGGGGTGGCTCCAAGCTCAGCTGGCCCCAGGGCAGGGACAGGAGCGAGCTACCAGGGCCAGGACCCCCTCTGGGGGAGCAGCAGAGATGGACACGGGGCCGTTTCTCCCCAAACTCTCCGCACAGGACGCTTCTGGGTCTACGAAGTGAGCTGGTTCCCTCCCCGAGCTGTGGCCCTCAAGGCCAGGGTCAGCAGCAACATGCCCAACACCGGCACCTGGTACCTCTGTTCCCAGCACAGGTCCGACCTGTAGTCACACCAGCCTGGCAGCACCCACCTCGCCCTGGGCACCGCTGGCCTGTCCTTCCTCGGGCCACCCACATCCTCGACCTCATCCACACACTCCCTGGTCCGGGAACAGGCACTGGGAGGACAGCAGGGGGACCTCATCACCGCTCGGACAACACGTCACCACCTCGCAGGACGGCTGCCAGGGCTGGGGGTGGGGGAGCCAGGGTCTCCCCCTCGGGACAATCCCACCAGGGAGTGTGACTGGTGCCACCACCCAGCACTACCACCCCAGGTCTATGGACACGCCTTCAGCCCTGGAGCACTCTGGTCCCTTCTCAGGACCCATCTCCTCCATGACCTCGGGGTCAAGGTCTGGCCATGAGGTCTGACCGCTAGGGCCTCACAGCTTTCCCGCCCTGGTTTCCTGGCCCACCACGAAGCCATGGACTGCCTTGCAGCTGGACCCTGCACCAGAACCCACAGACAGGGCCAGACCCGGGGCAGGTCTCTGGAGAGACACAGTCCCTCCCCGCCGTGGGCCTCAGCCCCCAAGGACCCACTGAGGCCAGGGAGGCCCCACCAGAGCAAGGTGCCTTTTGTAGCACACCCTCCAAGCGGGCTTCACGCCAACTCCTGCGTCCACTTACTGCCCCTCCTACACAGACGCTGTGTTTTTAATGGATGGAGAGCCGTCCAGCTCCCTCCAGAGGAAGGAGGCTGCTATTTCAATGGACACTTACCAAGCACTTTCTTCTCTCTGCTGGGGAAGGAGGGAGAAATGCAGCCCCTGGCTCCCAAGAACCAGATACAGGAGGACATGGTGACTGGGATAAACAGTGGGCTGGAGATGGAGTCAGGAGTCCCCCCAGCACCTCTAGGCCACACAAGCGCACAGGGGCCCGTCTAGCACAGGTGGAAACTGCCAGTGCTGTCGGCGGAACGGGCCTGAACACCGAGCTTCCTACAGGGATGCTGACGGCGGGCCGCGGGCCGGAGGCGCAGAGGCAGGAAGGCCAGCCAGGGTGGGCACGGCTTCCCCGCCCCAGGGAAGGCTGGGGAAAGGGAGAGCTGGCCCCAGAGCAGCTTCCCGCGCTTTCTGAGAGGGGCGAGCAGGAGGGGGCTGCATCTGGAAAGGGCGCATCTAGGAGCCCTGGAAACACCGGGCTGCAGCCGTGGAGACCCACGCGCTGGCCCCAGACGTGCCGCAGAGGGACAAAGACACATCCTTCAAGAAGCCCTGCTGAGCCCCCCAGTGTCTCTCTGGCCAGACCAGACACCCCCCAAGCCAGGCCAGTCAGCTCAGGAAAAGAGCAGGGGAGCAGGTAGGGCTGTGGGAAAGGTCTAGAATAAGGATGCTGACACGGTTCCAGGGGGCCTGGGGGCAAAAGCACCTGCTCTTCCCACACCTGTTAATGGCCCTCCTCTGCCCAGAACCCTCCCACAGCCCCCTGGCAGCAAGGTCAGCCAAGCCCACGGCTCTGCTGCCTCCTCACACCAGGCTCTTCTAGGGTGACCTAGTGTGACTGGCATGAGGTCCCCTGCGCCTGGCCCCAACAGGAAGAGAAACGCATCCCGAACCCCCTGCAGAGGCAGACCTTGCCTCTAGACGGTGTGAGTGCCTGCGCCCCTGGGAAGAGGGCACTGGGACAGGACTGGAGCAGGAACCCTTACCTCTCCTTCCTCCGCCTGGCCAAGCTGACCTTCCTTCTAGGACCCCACTCTCACCTACTGCCCGCCCACAGCTCCAACCGGGAGATCCCCAGACTCTGGCTCCTCTTCTGCCCAAAGGTCCCCCAAGGTCGTGGGGGTCTGAAGGGTTTTGCCGGCCCCAGGACCTGGACCTCATCTCCAGTCCGGGCCACCACAGCTCGGACCATCTGGCCCCAGAATGGCTGCCTTGATGGCCAGACTCACCTTCCCAGATGCACCTGCTGGGTCCCATGGCACGTCGGAGGGGCCCCCAACCCTCCAGACCTGGAGGTGACCGTTCCTGTGCTTGCAGCAAAGCCTCTCAGCCTGACTCAGGATACAAGTGCAGTGAGCAGTGACGTGAGCCTCCCACGGAGGGCTCACACAGGCCGCCCACATCTAAAACCACAACGCAGAGCAGAGCGGCTGCCCCAAGTGGGGCTGGGAGACAACCACCACCACTAACCCCAAGCCCGGGGACTGGGACACAGGGTGACCCTTCATTCCCCTGACGCGGAAGGTGGCTAAACATGGGCTGTGGGGACCCGTCCAGCGAGGGGCGGTGTCCACTGGAACCCTTCCGAGAAACACCCTGGAGAGGCTGTTAAAAAGTGATGCACTCCCGAGTCAAGGAGAGCAAATGACACAGAGGAAAATAAAAAACGAGTCCCTGCTCTCTCACCCCAGAGGACACCTCTGTGAGAACTCAGGCACAAGTCCTTCCACACGAGGGGGAAGCCCAAACAAGTGTACGTTTTTCCTGGCCTCAGGCTGCGCCGATCTGGGCGGACTCCCGGCTCCTGTACTTTCTTTTTTTTTTTTTTTTTTTTTAAATTTTATTTATTTATTTGTCAGACAGAGTGAGCACATGCAGACAGAGTGGCAGGCAGAGGCAGAGGGAGAAGCAGGCTCCCTGCCGAGCAAGGAGCCCGATATGGGACTCGATCCCAGGACGCCGGGATCATGACCTGAGCCGAAGGCAGCTGCTTAACCAACTGAGCCACCCAGGCGTCCCCCCCGGCTCCTGTACTTTCAACGCTCTTCTTGGTTGGCCCAGAAAAGCCCGTTTCGTGCCTTTAACGGTAGCACATGCCACGGTTCAATAGTCCCACTGGGAGACATCGGGCTTGCTGCCTGTGTGTGCTCTATTTTCTGAGGAAGGACGTGCAACATTACGTTAATCTCCATAGTCGCAATTTTAAACAAAGGTAGTGAGCAGTTCTGGGCAGGGACCCTTAATCCCCAGAGTGAGCACCTCTGTACAACTAAGTCTATGGCTAAAAATGCGGGGTCTAAAGTTCAGCATTTTAATGGGGCGCCTGGGTGGCTCAGTGGCGAAGCCTCTGCCTTCGGCTCAGGTCATGATCCCGGGGTCCTGGGATCAGCCCCCGCATCGGGCTCCCTGCACAGTGGGGAGCCTGCTTCCTCCTCTCTCTGCCCCTGCTTACACGTTCCCTCTCCCTCTCTGACAAATAAAATCTAAATTTATTTTTAAAATAAAAACTAAAAAAAGTACGGTTCAGCATTTTAAAATACTGATCCTACCACATGGCCCTCCAAAAACGGACCAACGTCTACTCCCGCCCAGAGTCGGGGAGTGCCTGTCCCCAACAGGATACAGTATCAGTCTTTGTAATCTTTGCCTGTCTCCTAAGCAAACACATTTCAACGTCGCTTTCCTTTACACTTCGCTGATTATTAGTGAAGATAGGCTTCTTTTGATTTACTTATTGGCTGTGTCTTTGGGGTGCCAAATAAGGTCACATTTCAGTGTGCATACGTGTCTCTGCATCAAAACATCTCGGGTTAGGCCTGGAGGACCCAGAGCTGCAGCTCTGAGCTCTGCAAACAACCAGGACCCACAGAGAGATGAACCCAGAAGTCTAAGCCCATGAACACCTGAGGAATGGACACAAACATAAATCACGCATCTATTTTTTTTCTGAGATGGAGAGGGGCAGAGGGAGAGGGAGAAGGCTCACGCCCGGTGCGGACCCCACATGGAGCTCAGTCGTGTGATCCTGAGGTCGTGACCTGAGCCGAGATCAAGAGTCAGACTGAGCCGCCCAGGCGACCCCCACGCAGCTGTGTAATATTTAAGTTTCAGTCAGCATGACGCCCACCTTACCTGTTAGAAGCACATACCTTTATGACGACTGGAGCTTCTCTAGGACCCGTCTAAAGAGAGGGTCCTTCCCTCTGACAGGGTCCCTCCCACCTTGCTAAACCTAGAATTTACTACCTCAAGTCCACCAGACCACACCACCCACGCCATGACCCCTCCAGGGGAGACCACACAGGCGGGAAAGGGAGGAAACCCTGGAGGGGAGAAGAGCACCAAATTCTACATCGAAACTCTGCCCCCAACACAAACAACAAAATCTCTGGCTCCCCGCGAACTCCGCGCAGCACAGCGAAGGGCTAAAGACAGCTGCTGCCTACATGGGACACCGGGCTTCCAGCTGTGGAAACCTCTCCGCAGAAACCTGACAGAATCCAGTATCCGTGGTCTGCATCGTTCACAGCTTCCAAGATAAACCCGAGAGTACTGGGCTTAGGAAGACACAGAACCAGGTGACCCACGTCGACGGACGGGGACTCCAGGACCAGGTTGTCAGAACGAGCACAGGTTTATGCTCCAAGATGTGAAGGAAAATATGCTCCCAAGGAAAAAATAGAAAGTATGCGAGGAGAGATATGCACTACAGAAAAGAACCAAGAGGAAAATAGGTAAGAGAAAAACACAGTATCGTAACAATGCCGAAAACAAGAAAAAGACGTAAGAGAGGACATCCGTGAAAGTCGGTGCAGAGGCCCCCGGAGGACGGGAGGCAGGGAGGGCCTAGGAAATCCAGGGCCGTGCGCCCTGGGCATGAAGCAGTCATACAAACACATGCACGTTTTCTTCCCTTAACCTCTTCCCAGCGCACACCCACCGCGAGGAAACCAGAAAGTGGACCCTGCACTGGCGGGCAAAGGAATGCTCCCTGCACCAGGACACCCCAGCGGCTCAGCGTTCTCGGACGGCCCACCCGGTCACCGGCAGTGTTCTCGACGTGGCACGGAAGTTCTCCAAAAAAATTAAATACGAAAGTGAAGCAACCAAATTAAATTTCCAAGCAGCTCGTGCGTCACCCAAGCCAGGAAAGCCACGTGCGATGGTGACTGGTGTTTAATCGCAGCAGCTGAAGGAGCGTCCCGAGAGATTAGATTTAAAGCCCCCCGGCCTGGTGGAGAACGGCCCTAACAGCCAAGGGCACTGGGGGCAGCAGGAAGGCAACTGAAATGGCCTGAATGACTTGAGCCCAGCTAAGTGAGCCGATACCCTTTCTTTCACCTGGAGACCCCAAGACAAAACGCTGTACTCAGGGACCACGGCTACATGTCGGGTTTTGTCTATAAAAAGGCTGTCGAAGTTTGTCTTCCTAGATTTTGACTCTTGACCCACAAAGTCGAAAATATTTACTATCCGGCCCTTCACGGAAGTCTGCAAACCCCTGCACTGGACGATCGTCATCGCCACCGTACACGGGGGAATGAAGGCAAAGGCTCAGCTCGCGGCTGTCTCACGGCGAAGCCGCAGACGTGCAGGCCTTTACCACCGACCAGGGGAGCACCTGCAGATCCGCGGAAACTACGCTGGTGGAAACAAAACAAAACAACAAAAGCCGACGCAACAAACAGAAGCTACCGAAGGCAACGCCCGCATCCTGACATTTCATCACGCGGCTGTGTTCGGGGAATGACCCACTACAGACCTCGGGCTCACGACCTGGGCTACGAGTCCCGGCAAAAAGGAAGCCGTCGGGGCGGGGCGCCGGAGTGGCTCCCTCGGTTAAGTCCCCCGACTCTTGATCTCAGCTCAGGCCTTGACCTCCGGGTGGTGAGTCCAAGGCCTCCACGGGGCTCCAGCACGGAGCCTACCTGAGACAAAACGAAGCCAAAAGAACCCACCGCCGTGTCAGACTTCAGGATTAACCATTTCTGGAAAAGATACGAGTCTCGAAAATGTACACATCCGTATCAGGGGTATGAATTCACATCCTGCGACTTCCTAACTCGCAGGGAAGAAATTTGGTAACGCAATGAAGTCCAAGGTCCTGAGCAGGAAACCAGCCCGGCCGCAAAATGCCATGCGGTCCCCCTCCAGGCTGGGACGTCCCTTTTCTTTTGCAGGAGAAAAGATGAAGGAAAAAAGCAGAAATGCCTTCTATCTCACCAGTTTACTGCAATCCTAGGAAACCCGAACAGAAATGATGACCTGAAATCCAGGCCGTCAGCGATTCTCAACCGGGAGAGCCCCAAGGGCGGCAGGCATTGAGGTCGACGCCTCAAAGCACTGAAAACGCTGAAACGCGGTCTCTTGCGGCAGCAACACAAGTGCGAGGACCAGGCGCCGGGCTCAGAGCGCAACCCCACAGATCACATTAAGGAAATGACAGAGGCTGGACACCTCGAGGAGGCCAAGCCGGAGAAAATGGAGACGCTGGAGAACACCCGCCCGGGGTAAAGGCCCCCGGGCGGGAGAAGCAGAGTGACCGTCCTAAGCACCCAGGGGACTCCGCGCCCTCATCTGCGAGACCTCCGCCCGGCCATGCCGTGGAGCAAGAACCACCTGCCGGTGGACACGAGTGACAGGCCGCACTGTGAACCAGGCACCCAGGGCGACGCCACCGGCCTGCGGGTCTCTGAGGGACCCCCAGGCAGACTGCCCAACCCTCCAGTGTGCCCTGGGCTACTACAGCAAATTAGGTTATGATTAATGAAAATAAAACACTTAAAAGGCAGCATTAGGCTTCCCCTTTAATTAAATATTCACAACAGATAAAGTAAGTTAACAGTTAAATACTCAGGGACATCGATGCACTACCGACACAATTTTACTCCGCAACTGTGCCGACAGGGCACACGTCTGAGAAGGGTGATGGCGAGAGGACGTCTGCCGGCCCGACCTGCGCACGCCGGAAGAGCACGCTTCCCTGCGGACACCCGACTCCGCACACGCGACCCCCGGACCCGCGAGCTCATCCGCGGACCGCCAGGCGGGCCGCATCTGCGGGCTCCCCGGCCAGCGCCCCTCGAAGAGTCAGCTTCCCGCCACCCCCACAAAGACGCCTCGGGACAAAGTCCACACTCCTGGGGGGGAGTGCACCCTGGGGAGCGAGGTCAGCGACATCGACGCGGCCGGGCCCTAGTCCCTCCAGCGGTGTCCACACTGAGCACTGCAGCACTTGTAGAAGGTGGTCATCGGCTCGTCGGCAGAGCGGGTCTGAAGCTGCATGAAATAGGCACGAGGGTGCTCGCATTTAGGACACGGCTCTGGAAACGGGAAGAACGAGTGACCCACATTATTCACAACAAAAACAAAACCAAACTGCCCATGGCCAGACATACCTGCTAGGAGGAGGTGTCACGGAAAGGCAGCAAGACCCTGCCCCAGCCCGGCCACCTGCCTCCCCTGCCTGGGCACCCTTGTGCCATGACTTCAGGCCACTGCTAGTGGCACCAGCCCCACTATGCTCCGCAGTGAGGGAACCGAGGCCTGTGCCTAGGAAGTCACGGCAGCTCCCTCCCTGGGCCCCTTCTCCTCCCATCTGCTGGAAGACTGGCTGCAAGCCTCCCTGGGCCCCTTCTCCTCCCATCTGCTGGAAGACTGGCTGCAAGCGCCACAAGGGAAGGGGACGGTGGCTACCTGTGCATCACAGGTCCACTCCTGCGATGCTTCCAACAGCCTTTCCATCGCGTGGGCCCTTGCACCTCCCAGAGGAGCCCCCACCGGTGGTGAACCCACGTCCCCTCCAGGGCAGGGACCCCATCCTGGCAGCAGCCCTCGGGCTGTTCTCAGGGAGATCTCGCCCTCCGCCCCTCCGCCCTGCACCTCTGCCAAGTGCTTCGAGGCAAAGTGACTTCACTCTGAGAAACTGCCCCGACTCTCCATCACACCCTCAAACACCATTTCAAACATTAGGTACGTGAGTCATCTTTCTTTTTTTTTTTTTTAAAGCAGATTCTGCCAATACTGATTTTACCGCATCAGATGTGGATGCTCTTCTACAGGGGAAAAGACGACAGGGAACGGGAACTGGCTCTTGGTCCACCCAGTCCAGGACTGCCTGGGGCTCCCCCCTTTCCCTCCCTGGTCATGTCTCCCCCTCCACACATGAGCAAGACTTGGGATAAACAGCTGAATGCTCTCTGGCATTGACGTGTAAAAATCCACACCAGAACAAGGGACCCCATGTGTTTCCTCGGGCTCTGACTTCCATTACTCCCGTCACCGCCGCTCCCACCACGGCCAGCCCTCGGAGCGCACGGGGTGCCCACCGCTGTCTCTCACACCCAGCACACACGGAACAGCCCCAGAAAGGGCCGGGGAGGCCACCAAAGTCCTAAAACGTTGAGAGGTCACTTTGAGACCCCGGCCCAGGCCTGTCCAACTCTGGGTGGGGGTTGGGCCGATATTGTCGGTCTAACACGTGCTCAGGAAACTTTCCCTTCAGAAGCTCCCCTGTCCTCGGAGCCCATCCCTGACGCGGGCCCAGGACGGCAGCCCCGCGCCTCACCGCTCGCGTCTCACCTGCAGTGGAGTCCACGTTCTCCCAGGCCGCTGCTCCACCGAGCACGTCGTCCACCTCTTTCAGCTTCGGGTACTTCCGATTTGTCACCTAAGGAACAGTGGGTCCTTGGGCTCCATGCAATGGAGGACAAAGCTGGGCCCCCAAACCGTTCCTGTCCTCAAGTGTCTCCCAGACCTGCTTCCTTCAACAGAGACGGGAAGGACACTAAAGCGGTCCCACGTTTCTCCTCTCACGGCGCAGAACTCAGCACTGGCATTTAAAGAATGCAGGTCTGGTGCCGCCCCAAAGAGCAAGATTCAGCGGAGTGGAGCTGGTCTTAGAAAATGCATGGGGGGGCGCCTGGGGGCTCAGGTCATGATCCCAGGGTCCCGGGATGCAGGCACTGGGCTCCCTGCTCGGCGGGGAGCCTGCTTCTCCTCCCTCTGCCTCTCCTCCCCACACTCATACGTGCCCTCTCTCGGTCTCAATTAATAAAACCTATTTAAAAAGGAGCAAAGAAAGAAAATGCATTGTAAGCCCTCAGGAGTGACTGTGGAAGCCGCTGGGACAGCAGCAGCCGTCCTGGTCTCAGGCTACTACTGAACGCCAGGGCCCGCCAGGAGCAGGATCCCGCGATCCCCAGGGCAGGGCACGGGTTAGGAGCGAGGAAAGACCGTAGCCCTCGGCCCCTCCCTGCACCTGGAAGGAACTGGCAGGAACGTCCCACTCCGCCGCGACCCCGCGTCTGCGGCCGCGAGCCTGCGCTCAGGGACGGTGCGGGCCTGCTTTACCGCGTGAAGGCATCTGCCATCCCTCCGCAGTCCTCTCTCGCGCTCTCGGGCACGCGTCCTTGCTTCTCCGATGAAACTCACGACAGCTCTGTGCGGCACGCGGCTGGGCTGCCCGCCCTCGCGGAGGGAGCCCCGCGTGGCCGCTCGGCTCGGCGTCGAGAACTCGGTGTCGGCGCAGCGACCACCGGGGGTGAGAGCCCCTCTCCGAGCTCTGAGGACGCACCGGAGCAGCAAGGAAAGCCGGAAGGGGGGACCCTGCGCTCGCCGAAGCCGCGGGGCGCAGCCGCCCCCGGGGCTGCAGGGCTCCCCGGGCGTGCGCTCGCCCCCGCAGTCTGCGACCGCGCACCGGGGACAAGCTTCCTCCTCGAAGAGCGCCGAAGCGCGCCCACGACGGGGACGACGACGGGAGACCCGGCACCACACCGCGGGCGTCGTTCCCGCCCTGCGCACGCGCTACGTCGAGGTTCGGCCCAGGCCCTACGCCGCCCCAAAACGGAAAAGCCCCTGCCTTCCCGCCCTGGGCCCCAGCGCTGACGCAGTAGGGAAGACGCTGAAACGTGGAACAGGGCCCCCGAGGGGCGCGGCGCCCCGGAAGAGCAGGCCGAGAGCACGTGCAAAGGCCCGGCCGCAGCTGTGTCTGGGGACGGCGCGCGCCGTCGTGGGGCCGGGCCGGGGTCCTGGGGTCCGCGCTGGGCGGGGCCTGTTCCGCGGTGGAGCGCGGAGCGCGCGCGGGGGGCCGCGAGCCCGGGAGGAAGGGGCGGGCGAGGCACGGGCCGGGCGCGCAGCGCGGGAGAGACGGCCGGGGGCCCCGCGGCGGCACTGAGGCTCGGCGGCCGGGGCGCGGGCGCACGCGATGGGACGCGCGGCGGGACCCGCAGCCGGCGGGAGGCGCCGCGAGCGCGAAGACGCACGAAGGCGGACGCCGGGCCGCACCTTGCGGGTGATGTTGTGCACGTAGGGGCAGGTGTTGCAGGCGAAACGGTGGCAGCGCTGCCCCTCCTCCACGATCAGCCCGTTCCCGCAGCCCGGGCAGAAGAGCAGCATGGCGGCCCCCGGCGCCCCGCAGGCTCCCGGCAGCCCCCGCGCCCGCCGCCGCCGCCGCCGCCGCCGCCGGGCCCGTCTCGAGCGCCCATTGGTCTGGGCAGCTGCCCCGCCCCCCCGGCCGACCAATGGACGGGCCGACTTCGCGCCCCGGCACGCACGGCGGCTGCCCCCTCGAGCTCCCCATTGGTCCCCGCGGCAGCCCCGCCCCCTCGCGGTCGCCCCGGCCGGAACCCGGGCGCGCCGCGGCGGTGCGGGCGGAGCGCGCGCGCGGAGAGGCGCCCTGGAGCCGGCCGGAGCGGGAGCGGGGGCGGGGGCGGAGGCGGAGGCGGCGGCGGCCGCGCGGCCCGAGGCGCCGGAGGACGACGAGGAGGACGAGGAGGAGGCACTGCCGCACTCCGAGGCGGTGGACGTGTTCCAAGAGGGTCTCGCCATGGTCGTGCAGGACCCGCTGCTCTGCGACCTGCCGATCCAGGTGCGCGCGGGCGCCGGGGCCCGGAGTCGGGCCCTCTCCCCGCCGGCCGCGCACGGCCCCGACGGCGGCCCGCGGCCCGCAGCCCTGGAGGAGGCGCCTCTGGGCCCAAGCGGGGGTGTTCGCCGGGGCCGGGCCTGGGCGGCGGGGGCGCGCGGCATGGAGAGGGAAGCACGGAAGCGCGCGTCCGCGCAGGACCCTCTAACGCGCGGGGTCGGAACGCAGAGGTCGTCCGTGGCGAACGGGACGCACCCTCGATGGGGAGACAGGACCGGGACCGGTGTTCGTTTATCCGCCTTCAGTTGGGTTCCGCACGGTCCCGCCTTTCAGTCTTGGCTCTCGGCCTCTCCTGGAGTCGTAGACAACTTGTCGGGTTTATTTTTCTTTTTAAAGTATTTATGTGAGGACGCCTGGGTGGCTCAGTGGGTTAAGCCTCTGCCTTCGGCTCGGGTCTTGATCCCAGAGTCCTGGGATGGAGCCCCGCATCCCCCTCTCTCTCTGCCTGCTTGTGATCTCTGTCTGTCAAATAAATAAACCTTTTAAAAAAATGTTTAAAAAAATATAAATAAATAAAAATAAAGTATTTATGTGAGAGAGCTGGAGAGGGGAGAAAGAGGGAGAAGCGGACTCCCCCTGCAGCTGGGAGCCGGACGCGGGACCCGATCCTGGTACTCCGGGGTCCTGACCTGAGCCCAAGGCAGCCGCTTAACCGACTGAGCCACCCAGGTGCCCAACTGGTCGGTTTTTTAAGTTGTATTGGCATGTTTATCGTGACTGCTTTTTTGGGGGGAGGGGTGGCCTGGTGAATTTTGCACACTTGCCTCAACTCCTCGTTGTCCTGGGCCCTGGACTCACAGTGTCTGTGCTCCTGCCCAGCCCAGAACCCAGATCTGACCCTGGTCCTCCCTGCTCTGTACTCTTCCTGAGCTGTCATCCGCGTGGGACATTAAAGACAAAATGTGGGTGGAGCCGTGAGACAGACTCCAAGAAATCTGTTTCTTGTCCTTTTTGGATACTCTCAGCTTATTTCCTCTTGTTGTTGTTCAACAAGCCGGGCTCCCACCCTTGGTCTTTCTGTAGGTTACTTTGGAAGAAGTCAATTCCCAAATAGCACTAGAATATGGCCAAGCAATGACAGTCCGAGTGTGCAAGATGGACGGAGAAATCATGCGTAAGTGCTCGCCTTCTCCCTTGGGACCGTGCAGCCCCAGCTTTCCCACCGGCGGGGTGCTGACATGGCGGCTCAGGGGGAGACTCAGGGCCATGTGCAGGGGTATTGGGCCGGGCACAAGCCCACTCCACCTGGACTTGGGTCTCCGTCCAGAACAGTCTGAACAGAGCTCCTGGGTTCCTTTCCTGCCGTCCGAGGATTCCCACCGTGCCTGTTCTCCCATCTGTGTTGCAGCTGTGGTTGTGGTTCAGAACGCTACCGTTCTGGACCTGAAGAAGGCCATTCAGAGATACGTGCAGCTCAGGCAAGAGCGCGAGGGGGGCATCCAGCACATCAGCTGGTAAGTGGGGCTGGGGGAGCTGCTGGCGCGGTGAGGCCTTGGTGAGCCTCCAGGCGTGGCCGGTGCCTGGGACTCTGCCTCAGCTGCTCTGGCATCTATAGCGCGCCACCTGGGCAGCCGCCAGGATTCTTAAACGGGGGCACCTCAGGGCATTTCCAGTGTAAGCGGTCTCCCGGGTTGGAGGTGGGGCCGCTGTCAGCGGCCCCACCCATGGTCCCTTGGGTGCTCTCCCCAGGCCTGCTGTGCCAGAGGTTCTGTGGCCTGGGTCTCAGTACTGCAGCCTGTTTCGTGAGTAAGGCCAGGCCCACCACAGCCCCTGGAGCAGTGCCTCCTTAGAGCTCCCTCCGGCCCAGCGCATGCATGGCACAGGAAGAGCCAAGACGAGGCCGCCTGCCCTGGAGCCCCCCCCACCCCAACTGAGCGTCTTGAGCCCATCTCACATGCAGCCCCTGTGTCCCAGCTGCCCCGTCACCCTGCCTGTGGTGTGCCTGAACCCCTGAACCTTGCAGGTCCTATGTGTGGAGGACCTACTACCTGACCTCCGCGGGAGAGAAGCTCACAGACGACAGGAAGAAGCTCCGAGAGTAAGTGTGGGCCACGCCCCGAGCTGCAGGGAGACATCTGGTCTCTTGCCCTCCAGCTCCCCAAGCCCCACCAGAGGGCTGGGGCCTCTGCCCAAGAACGAGGAGTCGTGATTAAATCAGTTCCTGGGGAATTCACGAGACCTGGAGAGTGCCTGGCTGGACTGAGAGCCCCCAAGGGGGCTCCTGGGCCCCCCCGGAATGGGAGGCATAGGGGCAGTGGGACCAGCGCTCACCAGGGGCAGTGAAGGGCCTCCCAGAGCCAGAGGGAGGCAGTGTGTGTGCAGGCGAGAGATGGTCACTGCCACTTGCTCACCTCCCTGGACACAGCGCTCCCCCTGCCCGTTCCTTCTTGGTGCCTCACAGATCTCGGGTGAGAAGTCAGACACAGCTTCTGCAGATCACACACCGTAGTCCTCTTTCTTTTCCAGATACGGTATCCGGAATCGAGATGAGGTGTCCTTCATCAAAAAGCTGAGGCAAAAATGAACGTCCGGACACGGACAGCTCTGTGCTGGTGGCTGCTACCAGCTGGAACACAGCCGAGCCCTGGGCCGGAACAGCTGAGTCGCGCGGCACGTGGGCCTGGCTCTGCACACAAAATAAATCTACTTGCTCCTCAGTTTGAAAAGTAAGAAAGCCACAGCCTGGGAGCAGGAGGCCGTACTGCTGCCGATTCACAGAGGGGAGGCAAGGGCAGAAAACGGTGCAGGGGAACTGAGGTCTGAGCCCTGCAGCCACACCATCCCCCGGCCACAAGACCAGTGATTGTACCGTGATTTCTACGCAAGGGGACATAAAGTCAATGGCTGGCTTTGTGCGCTTACGGGGCAACAGGGGCCTTGCATCCAACAGTATGTGGATGAGGTCCCCGGCCTCAGCTCCCAGGGTTCGCCTGGAGCAGCACCCTTCACCCTGTGGCTCCTGGAAAGGGCAGCAGGCTCTGGCTGGAGAGGGAGGGCTGGGATCAGGTACTTCTCGGGGAGGGGGGGGGCACAATAGCACAACCATGGGTTCTTCTCTCATTGTGAGCTGCCAGTCACCCTAAAGACGGGGACAAGGTCCAACCAGCCATCTGGCGGAGGGAGGTGTGTCTGACACTTTGTTTCCCGCTCTGCAGAGCCGTAAGCAGGAGGGAAGGGGAGGGAAGAGGCCTGAAGGATCCCCTCCACAGCCCTAGCCAGACCACAAAGAGGAGGCAGTGCTGATAAGTTAGTGGCAGCTAAAACGCTCCCGGTGCATTTATTGGCCACACGAGGTGGTCGTCAAGAAACTCGTTAGAAGGTAATCGTGGGAACTAGTGTAGTAAATGCCCTGAAGGACTAGAAGTCCACCGCAGTGAGCAAGGCACAAGAGGTCAGTGCAGGGGACCGGCCGGCCGCACACGGGGCGCACAGTCCAAGGTCTGGGGCCCGGGAGGCCTGGGGCGGCCAGGGGGCCCGGCTCCGGCCCTTCAGTGGAGCTGTGCATCCAGCTCGTACTTCTCGCAGAACTTGTCGGTGAAGGGGATGCAAGTGAGGAACTCGCACCACTCGCAGCGCACGGGGTAGAAGTAGAAGAGCACCACCAGGCCGGCCAGGAGGCCCAGGAAGACCGCCTGGAAGACGACGATCTGACAGCGCTTGCGGTACAGGTCGAACTTGCCGAAGCTGATGTAGGGCAGGAAGGCGAAGGACAGGAAGAGGCCGCTGATGAAGCCCGAGATGTGCGCGAAGTTGTCGATCCAGGGCAGCAGCCCGAAGGTGAACAGGAAGAGGACCACCGCCGACAGCTTGAAGAAGGCTCGCCAGGGCCGCGCCAGGACCTGCCAGCTCTGGAAGAGCTCCACGAACAGGCAGGCCAGGATGCCAAACTGGGAGCCGGCTGGGCCCACCTGGCGACAGTGTGGGTGTCTGTGAGCTGGCGAGGCCCAGCAGACCCGCCCTGGACCCAGAGCCCCATCTCCCCGTCCTGCCTCCCGGGGCCCATGTCAACACTGAGGAGCCAAAAGGAGATGCTCCCAGGCTGGACTGTCCGGAGACCCACGCTCCGTGCTGGACATGGAGCCAGTTTCGGATGGGTACCCACCCTGGGGGCAGCCTTACCTCTGCCCGGTATGGCAGGAAAATGGCGCTGGCCAGGTTACCAGTGACCCCACTCAGCAGGTAGATGATGGCTATGCGGTGCCAGCCGGCCAGTTTCTCCAGGTCCCGCAGGACGGTCATCTGGAAGCAGACGGACACCAGGCAGTGCAGGATCCTGCAGGGAGGGCGGGGTGTGGCAGGGTCTCAGCGGGGAGGCCACCCCTCCACCGTCGGGCCAGCCACGCCTAGGGTCCCTGGGGGCACCCACCCCGCCTGGCACAGCTCAGCCCACATGGTATCACTTGCCCAGCGTGCAAGAAGAGGGAGAGCCACAGGCGGTAGAACTGGTCAGGCACCTCAGGATTGAGGAAGGGCAGGAGTCCACACACGTCATCCATGCAGTGCACCTGTGCAGAGTGGCCCGTCAGCACCCACTGTGGCCGGGGGGGACGGGAGGGACACCCGCCCTAGAGGCCTACCTGCGAGCACAGTGTGGCCTCCTCGTGGAAGTAGCCCCTCATGAAGTCACAGTACTCCCGGGAGGTGATCTCACACCTGCAAGGTCAGGCCAGGGCTGAAAAGACTTGGAGGGGGGCAGCTGGGGCCATTTCAGAACCCGGTGAGGGGGAGGGGCCTCAGGGCAACCTCCCACCCCTGGATGGGCTACACACACAAGCGCGCCTACCTGCCCTTGGTGCCAATGCAGCACGGCCGGCCCGTGAGGACACAGTCCATGTGCGGGTGGTTGGTGTGGTTCCCGGCACTGTTTTTGGTGCAGATCTGGGTCACAAATGCAGGTGAGCTGGGTTAGGGCCTCCCCCAACCCTGGGCGCCACACCATGCTTGGGGACTGGGACAAGGATGTCCTTGGGTAGGAAACCAGCCTCCCGCCACGCCCTGAGACTCAAGCCATCTGTCAGGTCGGAACAAGGTCACCTGACCTCCCAAGTGTCCCCCTGGTCCTCTTGTTCTGGCTACCTGCTCAGAGAAGCGGGTGCTGGTAGGCAGACAGGCTGGGCAAAGGCCAGGGGCACAGGATCAACATACAGGGTGGTCCCCGGACGGGGTCTCTCTGGCCTTGCTGAGGGATGAGGTGTGGACTCCTCTCCCACGTGACAGGGGTGACTCCCAAACAGCCCTTTACTCCAGCTCACCGGCCACTTGGTGATGTCATCCGGCCACTCGTGGGGGTCCTCCGAGGAAGGCTCATCACACACCCTGCATGAACCAGTATGTGGTCAGACCCTTTATCTCCTTGGCACCCACACCTGTGCCACTCTGCAACGAGGGGACTATGCCCTCTCCCCCCACACCCCACAGAGCTTGGACAAAGAGGCGGCAAGACTGACCTGGGGTCCTGGTGGCAGACAGAGCCAAACTGCCTCTTGTGGCCGGCAAGGTCTGGGGCACTGGGGTGGAAGGGCCACTTCACCCACACTGCCAGCGTGGACTGTGGGAGGACACGGTCAACCCCCAGTCAGAGCCCACCCCTCGGCCGGGAGGGAATCAAAACAGGAATCAAGACCAAAGCCACTGAGACTCTCACGCTAGCCCACAGCCCTTGTCACTGAAATGACGCTCCAGAAACATGCAGGTGGGGGGACTGTTGAGCTCAACAGCAGAATTCCTAAGAGCTTCAAAATCGAAACTCCCAAATGAACGGGTGCACACTGTAGCACCTCCACGTACAAGGTGATAAAAACCTGGATGGGGGGCTCGGTGGTACCCCTCCGACTCTTCGTTCAGCTCAGGGTCCTGAGCTCCAGCCCTGTGGCCAGGTCTGCGCGCAGCAGGGAGTCTGCTCTCCCTCCCCCCACCCGTGTTGCCCCCACCAGCTTGTGCTCTCTCTAAATAAATCTTCTTTTTAATAATTTTTTTAAAACTTGAATCTTTTTGGGGGGGAGTCTCTTTTTATTGCTAAGTGGAAAGAGTAAGGCGGCGCCACTTGTGTCAACGTAAGACGCGCGCACAAGAACAGGACCCGCGCGCTCCAGTCACAGACCCGCGGCAGCGGGAGGCAGGGCGCGCGCGCGCGGGGGCGGAGGGCCCTCGCTGGGAAGCCCCGGAGCCACCACAAACCCGGGCGGGCGCACCCACCGAGCACTCCTCCTCCGAGGTCTGCACGCAGCCCGACCGGTCGTTGCGCACGCAGCAGGCGGAGTGCTTCTCCCGCTCGCGCGCCGCGCGGATGAAACTGTGCACCTGCGGGTCCTGGCGCATGCAGGGCGAGAACTTGGCGCCCAGGTGAATGAGCGCCTCCTGCGGGCGAGCGAGATGGGCAGCGGTGGCCCCGGCCCCGGCCGCCCAGGGCCCCCACCCTCCGACGCCCACGAGGCCCTGCCCTCACCGAGCTGGGCCCGATCCAGAAGTTCTCCTGCTGCACGTACTTGACGTTCTCATAGACCCCGCGGTTCCGCAGCACCTGGAGGGAGGGAGAGCTCACAGACGCCGCCCGGGCACTCTCCTCCCCGACCGCGGCAGAGGGAGTGCGGGCCCGGACCGCCGACGCCCCGTCGAGGCTGGGAAGGGCGCCGCGCTCACCGAGTCCACCGTCTCGTGCTGCGAGAAGCCCACGGGCGCAATGCCGTAGATGCACACGGCCAGAATGGTGACGAGCGAATGCACGAAGGTGAGCCAGTAGGTGAAGAACGGCCTGCGCCGCGGGGCGGGGCGGAGCGTCAGGGCGGGGCGGGCGCGCCCCGACCCCGGGCTTTGCCTGCTTGAAGCTGCGCCCCACCCCACCCACCGCCCGCGCCCCCGCGCCCCCGCGCCCGCGCACCTGTGGTCGTCCATGTCCTCGATCTGCCGTTTGACGTAGCTGTCGATCCGCTTGCGGTAAGTGCGGTTGGTGAGCCGGCCCACCATGCCCAGCCCGTACGGCCGCTTCTCCCGGGCGAAGAACTTGCGCACCGGCATGGCGATGCGCTGGCCCCGCCGCTGTCCCGCCGCGCTCACCACCTCCTGCCGCAGCCGCACCTTCGGCTGCGGGGCCGCTGCGCCCCCCTCCTTCTGCTTCCGCCAGCCTCGTTCCAGGGGCCTGGGGGGAAGGGGCGCTGTCACCTCCCGCCCTAGATGCCCCGCTGCGGTGATCCCTCCCTGCAGGACCAGGATGACCTTACCCGCCCCCTCGCTCCCATCTAGCGGGGATGGCTCAACCAGTGTCCTCCTTACCCCGGAAAGCTTCCGAGCCCCTCCGAGCCCCTCCGGAGACGGAGAGGTGGAATTCGACCTATGACCTGACCGACCAACCTACCTAAGGTTCCCCGGAGGATCTACAAGCCTTAAGTACAACACCGGCCTCCTCCCTGCTGGGTTCGGTCCAGCCTAGGGCCTCCAGGGCCATTGCTGTCAGGCATGTGGGCAGCTGAGCCCTGCAGAGTGCCCCGCCCTGGGTCCCACAGCCACAGCCTTCAAGACTGCGCCTTGCCTCAGGCCTCCAGGGAATGCGTGCCCAGGGCCCAGCTGCACCAGACCCAGCTGCACCAGACCGCCACGATGCGGCTGGCCCCCACCCCCACACCCCCACCCCCACCCCAGCGGCAGCACTCACAGCATCAGGTGACTGCGCTCAAGCTCACTGCGGTCCAGGGCCCCACCCGTGAGGTCGGCCTGCTCCGTGGCCTTCTCCCAGTCCTTGAGTGCGGCCTCCGAAGGGGACTCGAACACCTCGTCTGGGTACGTGGACAGCTCCTCGTGGAGGACTCCTTCCTGAGCAAACATGGGCGATCAGGGCAGGACACGCACACAGCGGGGGTGCGGGGATGTCCGCATGCTCTTACCCGGGCAAAGAAGGACGTGTCCAGCTCATCGGGGAAGTCCGCCGTGTCCTCCTCCAGGAAACTGGCAGGAGTAAAGCTTCGGCGCTGCACCCGGCGTAACGTGCCATCCCTAAGAGAGCGGCCCTGCCGGCAAGGAGGGGAGCATGCGGCGTGCAGGCTGCTGGGCTTCCCCGCTCCACACCCCGGCCCCCGTACCCACCTTCACCAGGGCCGCGGCTGCCCGGAAGCTCATCTTGGCCACGGATTCGCGCTTGCGTCGCCGCGGGAGCCGGCTGAAGCCCAAGCGGGAGCTGGAGAAGGAGCAGAGGGAAGCGGCGCCCGGCGTGACAGGTGTGTGTGGGGCACTCAGGCCATCGGCCGTGTCATCCGCCACGCGGAAGGCCCGGCCTCGGGCCAGGGGGTCTATGATCTGGCAGACGGAAGGAGACGTAGGAGTCAAGGCCAGGGTCATCGCTACGGGGCTCCTTCCCCACCCCAGACCCCGCCGTGGAGAACACAGCTGCCGCCCCTCCCGGTGGGTCAGTGGGTCCCTGGATGGCTGCGCAGGAACCCAAGAGGGTCCCCATCCTCACCTAGAGTGCCTGTGCCCTGCTGTTCATCCCAAGATGGTCTCACACCCAGAGACGGGCCCCAGGGCACGATCCCAGGACCCCATCCCCTACCCCGGTTCCCGGTTCCCAGAGGGTATCCGAGGTGCCCTGCTGGCACCGTCTGAGCACCCTCCCCGCCAGGAGCTCTGAGGGATCCCCTCGGTTGCGGTGGGCACACAGCCCCAGCCCCAGGAGCCGCACAAGAGGCTGCCTGGAGGCGGCAGTGGACGGGCGTACCTTCTGCATGCCCAGCTGACATGGGCCCACATACAGTGGAGGGGGCGTCTCCGTGCTGGTCAGAGACACGTTGTCCTGGCTGGGCAGGTCGAGCTCCCGCATGACCTGTGGCTTCAGCTTTCCATAGCGCTGGCTGCAGTGACGGATACTCTTCCGCTGCCACTTCTGGGTGCTGTCGCTGTCCTTGCTCACCCCGAACCAGTCCGCGGTACCCCTGCCGCAGGAGGCTCTCAGCATGGGGAAGCCTCAGGGACCCTCCTCGCGGACGCCAGCCCCGACCTCAGACTCCCAGCGCGCTGGGGCAGTCCCGATGGGCCGGGCCTCACTGGGAGGGCAATGGGTTCCAGCCCCAGCCACCCCCTGAAGAATTAGCCAGCTCCAGGCTCCCGCCAGAACCAGAGGCCTTGCCCCACGATTATGCTACACAGATCCTCAACCCATCACGGAGAGGGACGTTCAGGGACAGACACCGAGTCCACAGGTGGCATGCAGAGCTCAGCCTGGAGCCAGGGAGCTTGGCCCCAGGCAGAGCATAACCTCAGACGCCCGTGAACTCAGGCAGTGGGCACTGCAAGCCCAGGCAAGCCGTCCGTCCCTCCAGGCCATACAAGGAAAACCACTGCCAGCACCAGCTGTTGAGGAACCCCAGGGAACACCAACAGTGCCGGCAGCCCCAAGAGATCGCAAGCCATGCACACGCCACCACTCTCACGCCCAGCCCCAGGTACCTGAGCAGGGACCGAGAAAGAGACCGGCGCTGCGGGAGAGCCCTGCGGGCAGCGGGGGGACCCAAGAGGGGCAGAGTGTGGACACGCCCGAAGCGCACCTGTCGGCTATCCAGGGACCAGAGCATTGGGATAGGAGAGACAGAGAAGGAGAAAGCGAGTGCTGGAGGGGAGAGCAGCTGGTCCCCAGAGCTACAGAGGAGGACAGGGTGACCCGGGGAACGAGATCAAGGAGAAAGCCAAGACAGGAGGAACCCTGGCTCTGTTCCCAGTCCCCGTGCCCGCAGGGGACACATGTGCCGAGCCCCCCGGCCCCCCAACGGCAGAGCCGCCGCACCAGGAGACTACCTGCGGATGGTCTGTGTGATGGACGTCTGGCGCTGCAGGACGGGCCGCCGGGGCTCCCGGTGGGGCGAGGGGACACGGGCGGTCTCGGCGGGCATACTCACGCTCCGCAGGAAAGCCTGGCGTCTCAGGGGCTGGGCGGCGGGGTCGCAGTGAGGAGGCTGGACAGGGCACCCCCCCAGCCCCTGCCGGCCGGGGCCTACCTGGAAGAAGCCAGGCTCCTCCGCCGCTGGGGGCGCCACTGCCGGGATGTCCAGCTTCAGCCAGGGCGGCTTCTTGCGCTGCAGGCTGCTGGTGCTGTCCCTGCGGGCCTCGCTCATGGCGCCAGTGGGGCACGGTGGGCCTGGGGGGCAGGGAACATTCAGGAACGGTGCCCACAGACCTCCCAGGGTCCGCCGCACTCGGGGATGGTCCTGGAGCCCTTCTCTGAGCTCTGCGCCCCCTTCGGTCATCCCAAGAGACATCGCGGAGTACGAACGATGTCCTCAGACAACACGAATCTGTTTATTGTCGAGAGACATTCATGACAAGTATTTGAGGGTCTACTGAGAGCCACTCCCGGGAGCTTAGGGACACACTGATGGAAAGACAAGGAAACAAGAAGGGTCAAAATCCCGGCCTTCCTGGCACACACCGTCCAAACATAACCCCTAAGTAAGCACGGGGCGCCTGGGTGGCTCAGTCGGTTAAGCGTCCTCCGACTCTGGCTTCCTGCTGGGGTAGTGACTTGAGGGTTGTGTGCCCAGCACGGAGTCTGCTTCTCCCTCTTCCTCTGCTCTGCCCCACACATGCACACACTCGCTCTCTCTCAAGTGAATGAATAAAATCTTAAAAAAAAACAATAACCGGGCGCCTGGGTGGCTCAGTGGGTTAAGCCGCTGCCTTCGGCTCAGGTCATGATCTCAGGGTCCTGGGATCGAGTCCCACATCAGGCTCTCTGCTCAGCAGGGAGCCTGCTTCCTCCTCTCTCGCTGCCTGCCTCTCTGCCTACTTATGATCTCTGTCTGTCAGATAAATAAATAAATAAATAAATAAATAAAATCTTAAAAAAATAAAATAAAATAAGCAATAACCTATAAGTCAGTCAACACACTATGTTAAAACGTGAGACACATGACAGGGAAAACAACACGTTACGGTTTCCGGGCCACAGATGTCCTCCTGAAAAGGTGACATCCAGCAAAGACGGGAGGTGGTGACGAGGGAACAAGGCCGGTGGGCGGGGCCAGAGCCACTCCTCCCACGGGAAACAGCCGGGGCAGAGGTGTGAGCCAGTGTGAGCACACAGGCTGAGGGTCCCACACCAGTCTGCATCTCAACCCGGTCGGACCCAGACCTCACCCTATAACCACCGTGCCATCTGCTGCAAGGACAGGAGACCTTGTGCACCCACCACAGGAGGCGTGACCCCTCCAGCTCACCGAGGAGTGGACACAGGGCTTGCCCAGGTCTGGGAGGTCCTACCTGCAGGGGACCTTCTGCGAGCCACCTGGGCGCGGTGACCGCCAGGACCACCAGGGGGCGCCACGCACCCAGAGACGCCCCCGGCCCGGCCCGGCACCTCCCTGAGCACCTGAGACCCGGGGTGGAAAGCCCAGGGTCTGACTCTGTCCATGGGATGGAGGGGCAATGACCATAGGGCCCTGTCCCCTCCCCTTACGGGAGGTCCCGTTCAGGGCAGCTCCCCAAAGAAGGACGGCAAGCTGTCTGGAAACAGGAGACCCCAAGCACAGTGTGGGGCGCAGAGCAGGGCAGTGGAGGAGACCCCAAAACTCCTCTGCCACATGCCAGAGCTTGGGAGCGAGGCGCCCGTGACGCAGAGCTCAGGTCAGGATCTCAGGGTCCTGGGAGGGACCTCTGTGGAGGCAGGCCCCGCACTCAGCAGGGAGGCCGCGTGTCCCTCCGCCCCTCCCCTCCCCCCACCGCCGCAACCCCACTCCCACGCTCTCTCTCACATAAATAAAATCTCAAAAAAAAAAAAAATGGGGGTTTGGGACCCCACCCACCAATGCCTCTAGAAACTGCCCCCCTACACCTGCCTGAGGAGAGGCACGAGAACCCCACCCCCGCTTTAGGGACAGGCCTGCCTTCCCCCTCCCCCCAGGTCGAGGTCGCCCGCTGGGGGGGCCGCCCACAGCCCCCGCTGCACTTACACAGAACAGGGAAGCCAGGGGTCCGCTCAGAGCAACTCGCAGCTCTCCGGACCGGAGAAAGCGGAACCCCAACACAGACCGGGAGGGCACGGGTCGCCAAGGTGGGCCCCTCCGGCCAGCGCCAGCGCTCAGCTCCTCCTGGCCCGGCGCCAGGGGGCTGGCCTCCCCAGGAGCCTCCACAGACATTCCCAGCACTCCCAGGGGTATGGACTGGTTCTCGACTTGGGAGTCCAAGGAACCCCGCCAGCTGACCGCTGCCAGCACCGCACACATCCAGGGCCCTCCCAGCTCCACTGCCCCCGCAGCCTCTCCTCACAGCCAGCTCCCCACCTCCGCGCACACAGCCTGGGTCAGAAGACTGGCCCCACCCCGGCAGATGCTCCCAGCCCCGGATTCCGGGCCACAGCCCAGGGCACCATCCACGTGTAGGCTGCGCTGTCCCTGCTGGGCCCACAGTGCCCAAGGCAGGCCTGGTCCGAGCTGCTGCCCGGGAAACACTGGGCCCGCCCTCAGGGTCTGACCCTAACCCTAACCCGAAAAAGACCCCTCAGTTGGGCCTGGGAGGAGAGCGGACCCCAAGACGAGGTCGGGGCAGGGACAGCACAAGCCAAGTGGGAGAAGGGTGGTGAGGGACACGGGGACACTCCCCACCCCTGCTAGCCTGGGCCTCCGGGTGGCCCCAGGAACACAGGGAGGCACCCGAACCCTGTGCCCGTCTGCCCACATCTCCGGGTGCCCCTCACCTCCACCCAATTCCTCCCTGTTCTCAGGGCAGTGGGGGGTGCTTGGCAACCCACAGGAGCCGCCCCCTCCCCCGCCCCGTGCTGCGGGTTCCTGGTCCGCCTGCCCCTCTGTGCACAGTTCCCCATCTGGGCCTCAAGTGGGTGGGATTCACAAGGGGGGGGGCCAGAGTGGGCCCCAGAAGAGGGGAGGGGCAGGCCCAGAGCACAAAGAGTGCCCACCCAGAGGAGACAGTGGCCCAGTGTCCAGGCCTCCCCCAGGCGCACAGTGGGCTCTTGTTCCCAGCCAACCCCTGGGGGGGGGGGGTCCCAACAGCATCTCTGCTCCGCTGACCCCCCTCAGGGCAGGAAGAAACCGCAGCCGCAGCCGGGGAGTCACACAGCATCTGAGTCAGGCTGGCAACAGTCAAGGCTGCCCACAGGGCCTGGCCCCACCAGGAGACCCCGCACTGGGCGTGGAGAGGTCAAGTAGGAAGTGCACACAGCAGCTTGGTAAATGCTACGAGTGGGACCTGAGCCCAGCCAGGGGCACGCGACAGGGGCAGACATGACACCCAGGCACCCTGGGCAGCACAAGACAAGTGTGGGGCTCACGATGGATGAGAGCGATGGATGAGAGCGGGCTGGGGGACGAGTGGGCCCCACCGGGTCAGAGGCCTTCAATGGGTAGCCTCAGGGCGGAGGGCTGGGTGGGGAACAGGGGCAGGTCCTACTGAAGCCCGTTCCTGCCCTGGGGGTGAGAGGCGGGGGCAGGGGTTGGGGAGGGAGGGAGGGGGACCGGGAAGCCAGGGGAGGGCCTGGCCTGAGACACTGGGCACACCCGCTCGTCTTCACCACAAGCAACCTCCATAAGCTCCATTTCTTCCCCTGAAAATGAGGGACCACAGCAGCGCCTGGCACATAGCTGGACCCAACAGCCAGGCTGGTCCCTGCCTGCCGGCTGCAGGGAACTCCCTGAAGGCAGCCAAAGCGGGGGCAAGGGAGGGGAGT
>PISX010009122.1:45126-77724 GCA_004024625.1 Mellivora capensis
GGGGGGGGGGGGGGGGGGGGGGGGGGGGGGGGGGGGGGGGGGGGGGGGGGGGGGGGGGGGGGGGGGGGGGGGGGGGGGGGGGCAGGTGTGGCCCGGCTCAGCCTAGACAGGGGCCAGAGCCACCATGAAACTGGTGGGCAGCCGGAGGCCAGGTGGGCAGCCAGAGGCCTGGTGGGCAGCCAGGACCGCCCAGCCCCAGGACAAGACCTGCCACACCCTGGCCCCGCCCTGCCCAGGGGACCACCCACCGCCAAGGTCAGCAAGAGCAATGGCCCCTACCCCAGGACCCCTGCCCAGACCCTTCCTGCCTCACCTGAGAGAGATCCCAGGAAGGGCCAAATCCTCCAGCCTCCACACTACAGCCCTGACCTCTGACCCTCACGCTTCGGTTTCATCCCACGGAACCGATGCCTGACCCCAGAAATCCCCTGCAAGCGGGGATCGCTCGCTGTGTGGCATCCCAGGTTACAGGCCTTCCCCACCCCATGCTACTGGGCAGCAGAGCAAGTTACCCGCCTCTCTCTCTCTGCCTCTTTGTCTTATGTATAAATGGCATAAATGCTAAAATTGGTAATGGTCGGGTCCCCAGTCCTCCGTCACCCTCCCAGACTTCACCACTTGTCCGTGAAGGAAACGAGGTCCGACAGCAGCAGGGCAGGCCCAAGACCTCGCTGATGGTCCCACAGTGCCCCTCTGCCCATCTCCGAGGGGACCCATCAATCCCACCTTCCCTCGTCACCCATCATGGGGCAGACATCACCCCAAACAGGTATGCAAAAGGCCAATAACAGAACCGGAGGCTCCCGGCTCCCAAGATCCCCTGAAGGCCCAGGAATTCCTAGAGATAATTACACTCGGGGACCTCCCCAGGGATGGCGGTGCAGAGGGAGCACAAGTCCCGGGGAGGGTACCGCCTAAACCGCCGACAGCCAGAACCAAAGCCCCTGACCCCACTGGCTGCAACAGTACCTGACAGGCAAGTGCACCCCAGGCTGGGGAGCGCCAAGACTCAGAGAGGCTTCGGGCCCTGTCAGCCAGCAAGGGCGTGAGGGCGGAGTCTAGCTATGGCCGCTTCTGGCGGCAACAGCCTGCGGTCTCGCTGGGGCTCTGGGGCTAGAGGAACCCTTCCTCGAGCCGCACAGTGACCAGTTTGCCTGGGTCAAGGGCAGGTGAGCAGCCGGGCCCCAGGTCAGCGCCCCCAGAAGTTCCCCCACGGACCTGACACCCTCGGGCTTAGCGACCTCCTCCCAGGACGGGCCAGCTCCTGGAGAGCACTGGGGACGTCCCGGGAGGGGACGGGAGCCAAGTCCTGGAGTCTGTTGTTAAGAGCGGAAGCGGCCTGTCATCAGCAGCCTGGCCTGAAACCGGGCTCCCACAGAGCCTGCTGACCTAACACAGCCCCTGGGAAGGGTCCTCTGTAGCCACCTTCCAGATAAGAACGCAGAGGCCCTGAAAGGCCAGTCACCACCTGAGGTCTGCCCAGGAGCTGGGTTGTCCAAGGGACCTGTGTGCCCGCCTAGCTGGCGCTGGCCACAGCCCCCCAGGGGTGGGGGCATCCCATCTGGGCCCCCAACTCCACCTTATCCCGACCCAGGGCCTCTCAGTTCAGGGAGGAGGGGGTCACCCCCCAACACGCCCAACACACCCAACCCAGAAAACAGGCAGAAGCCAGGGAACACGATCCTCGGGCAGAAAGTGGATCCTGTCACAGACACCGAAGTCCGGGACCTAGAGCCAGAAGGGGAGCACCTCACATCCAGGGAAAAGAGCAACAGGGTGTGCCCAGAGCCGTGGCCAGAAGCTGAGAAGACCCTGAGGGAGGCGCTGAAAGGCAGAGGGCACCTGAGGGAGCACCTCTGAGCCGAGGCCCCCTGAGAACGGGAGTTCCCAAGGACAGCTGCGGGCTGGAACGCTAACCTGCACGAGGGATGCGTCCCCAGCAATCCTCCAGCTTGGCCGCCCTCAGTCAGCCTGTCTGCGCAGTGGGGCACCGATCGGCTGCTTGGAAGGGTTGGGATGGGGCCTGGGGCCCGGAACCTTCCATATGGGGCCACTGACTCCTGTGCCCACCTACTACCTCTGCCTGGTTCTCATGGAAAAGAGCCCAGGTGGCCCAGAACGGCCCCTCCCCCCGGTGGCAGAGGGTGCAGCCCAGGGGGCTCCCCGGGGGGACCTCTTGGACCCCAGACAGCTGCTAGGTTCCTCTCCTTCCTCCTGATTTCTGGGGGCTCTCTAGGGGGCTGGCGCTGGCTTCAGGGGGGTGGGGAGAACCCAGCATCTAGCAGGGCCAAACCTGAAAAGCCAGTTTCATCCTCGAATATTCTTCTCCTTCAGGAAGTCCCAAGGTGGGGGGGCGGGGGGGGGGGGTTCCCAGTCCAAGGCTGGGACCTCCAGATCCAGGCCCCGCCCACCCAGACAGACACAGGGACGCACAGCCCAAGCTGCACAGAACGCACCCCGGTCGGGAACCAGCTGGGCCAGGGGCAGGCCGGGCTGCGAGACCCCCTGCCCAGGCCCCATCCAACCGCGAACAGGCCCCCAGCAGGCCTGCTAGGCCCTCCCCCAGAGCCCGAGCGAGCACCTGGGTCCGGCCGGCCCGCCAACGGAAGGCCTGTCTCCAGGCCCCCCACCTCCGCTCCTCCCGGCCACTAGGCACAAGGTAGGGAGCGGGTGGCCTGGGGAGCAGCTCCCAGGTCGCTGCAGCTCCGGGACTTGCAGAGTGGGGAGAGGAGGCTGCGGCGCGGGACGGAGGCCCCGCCGCCGGCTCCCCTGCCCCGGCTACCCGCGGTGACAGTTCTCCCACCCCCGGAGACGACGGCTGCGACAGGGACGATCCGGGGAGTCCCACCCCGAGCCGGAGTTTCGGCTCGGAGCACCACCCACCGGCGGCGGCCGCGGCGGAACACGGCCGGGGCGGGGCGGGGAGGGGCCCGGGGACGGCCCCGGGCCGCGAGCCCCGCCGCTCGCGCGACCCTCAGCTGTCGGGCGGCGGCTGGAGCCGAGCTGTCCGGCCAGGGCGGGCCGCGCGGACGTGCTAATCCGGCCCTGGGCTATTTTTGCGGCGCGCCGGGCGGGGAATCCCGGGCCGGGCGGCCTCCGCGGGTGGCTCGGGAAAGTCCGCGGAGGAAATTCCGGACGCCCCGCGCCGGGACCCGCCCGACCCCGCGTCCGGACCCGGGCCTGGGCCCCGCACGCGGCCCGACTCCGGCCGCAGCCCGCGCCCCGGGCCGCGGCGGGCGGAGCACGGGCCCCGCGCGCAGCGGACGCGGGCCCGGAACCCGCCCGGCCCGAGGAGCCCTGCGCCCCGCTCCCGCGCGCACTCACTCACCGCCGCCGCCGGCCCCGGGTCGCGGGGGTCCTCGGGGGTCCTGAGGGCTCCGGGGAGGGGCTACCGCCGCCGCCGCCGCCGGCCGGGAGGGCGCCCGCGCCGAGTCCCCGCCCGCGCGCCCGTCCGGCCCGCCAGCCCGGGAATGCCATGGAGCGAGGGGCGTGCGCGCCGGGGGCGGGCCCGGCCGGAGGGGGCGGCCGCGCTGACTCAGGGCTCAGGAATGCGCGCGGCGCGCCCGGCCCGAGTCACCTCCTCCGGGAAGGCCGCTGGGCTCTGGTCTCCGCTTGGTGCGCCCGCGGGGATGGCTGCGGCGGGGGTTCTCGGGCGCCTTGGCCGCGGAGAGAGGACTTCGTGGTCCCGCGGGAGTCCCGGGCTCCTCGGCCTGTCCCGGACTCCAGGGTGAGGCCGGACCTCATTCTGCCCTGACTTGTGCTTCAGAAAGGGGGAGGGGCGGTGCGGGACGGTGTCCCTGCATCTCCTGCAAACTCAACTGCCGACCTCCTCCAAAGGCCACACTAAATCACAGCCCCTACACTCAGCCAGCCCCACGCACACTCACGCACACTCACACACACACAGCCCCCACAGCCCCCCTCACACCGACTCACATATCCACACACACACACTTCATGGCGCCTTCCATCCAGTTACACACATGCACACAACCACCACTGTACACGCCCATTCGTGTGTTTACACCCTGGTGCACACCAACACTTACAGCAAAGGCAGGATCAGGGCAGTGGGCCCCTCCCCAGACCCCCCCCCCGTGCCCCCCCCACAGGTGCTCCCAGGCCAGGCTGGGCCTACAGCCTTCTCTCTGCTACAGCCCCCTTCTCTGAAGGGAGCAGTACCTCCGTCCACTCTGGACGGTTCCCTCTTTCAGAGCCACCCACCGCCCCGGCCCCTCACCGTAGGCTCACCCCCGCACCCTCGGAGTTGGACACAAGATGACCCATCTGTTTGAGGCTGAGGGCCTGGTGGAACTTCCCAGCATCCCTCTCTCTCTCTTGACATCGCCAGAGTGTGTGGGGCTGAACCACCGAGAGGAAGACCAGGGGAGGGGGAAGGGGACTGCCAATACCAGGGCACAGGCAGGGCTGACCCCCCAGACTTCCTCTTGGTGGCCTCGCTTATGGCCCCACAGAAAACAGAACTGGGACCATAGGTCCCCTAAGGACACTTTCACTGGTTCCCAGAGCACCTTGGGGCCCATGGGGCCCAGCACCTCAAGCCTCGAAGTACCTACAAACATCCCCCTTGCTGCTCTGGGACCAGGTGGCACTGGCCTTCTCTGAGCAGAAGCCACTGTCCACAAGTCATGCTTGGCCTGACTGTGCACAAGACTGGGCTCTGGACCCACGGAAAACAATGCTAATGGCTTGAAGTGGCCACCAACTTCCTGGCTGGCCCTGGAACCTGGGCGAGGGACAGGTACCCTGTACATATCGTCACTCACACCAGGGACCAAAGCGATGCCTGCCCATACTGAGTCCTCTACGAACACGGGCATATCAAGCCAATTCTTCGGGGGAGACAAGAAAAGCTTTGGAGGAGCTCCAGGAGGAGCTTCACTGAGGCGTGGGGAGGGCGACTGCAAGTGGACTGGGGGCACCAGGCGAGAGGGAGGCCGCCCAGCCCTGATGCTCACGGCTCCTGCAGTCTGCACGTGCCACTCCTCCCTTGCCAGGCTCTTGGCCAGACAGGACTGTTTCTCCATACCAGGCGTCCTCAGGCATTCTAGACCCCTGCCAGGGAGAGGCAGGCCCCACCCACCGGGATGCCCAGACGGGCTGGCGGTGGTGTCAGCCCTGGAGTCCAGGGCCTGGGCTCACATCCAAGGCACTGGGCACCCGGTGCTGGCAGGTCCCCTCCAGCAGTGGCCGCTGCAGGGTGCCACCCAGACCCACTCCACGACCCAGAGACTCACTCCCTGCTGCCAGGAGCATCAGCCCTGGCTGGCTTCCCGCCGAAACACCCCTCCAAGGAGTCACCTTCAGTCGACAAGAGATGCCTTAACAGAAGGCAGGCTCCCTCCCCAGGAAGGGTGGTCTGTGCCTTCAGTGACAGGAAAACAGCCTCCCCTGTGTGGAATCAAGTCACCTCCCAAGGGTCCTCTTGGTCCCTGACTTCAAGTGGGATTCCCAGCAGCCTCTGTGACAGACCCTTGCCCCTCCCGGGTGTTCCTCCTAAGGCACAGCTCAGAATGCCCTGGCAGGCAAAGCCAGGAAGCCCCAGGTTCTCAACCCGCCCCAGCATCCTGAGTGAGGACCTCAGAATCAAAGGACAGTGCGGGCAGGGGCCTTGACCCGTGAGTGCTCAGGCCTGGCCTGGTCCACACGGACACACGTATGCCCTGCCTCATGTCGGCCCCACGGCCCTCTGCTCTGGCAGAGCCCCTGTACGGAAAGCTCGCTCCCAGTGCCTCTCCTTCCTCTTCCTCCCAGCCCTAGAGAAATGGAAATCCGCTGCAACCACCTAGCCTGTGGACAGCGAGGGGTGGGTGGCTATCTGGGCCACCCCCGCGGCGGTGGACTTTACCGTAGGACCCGAGGGGGTAAGGCCATCAGCTATCCTGGAAGCCTCAGCTCAGCGGACCATCCTGGGCTTTGGGCAACGGGGTGGGCCCAGCACCAGCCCCTGGCTATTTAGGGGAGGAGATGAACGCGGGCCAGGGGTCTGAAATCACCGACTATTTCCGAGGCAGCGGCCCCTCCCCGTCTCAGTGCACAGCAAGCGGTCCCCTAAGTACCTGGGCCCAAGGCTCAGCAACACGGGCTGCACAGCCCAGAAAGGGAGAGGGCCGCCCCCACACACCTCCTTTGGCTGCCCTCTCCGCCCATGGAAGCTCTGACCCCCACGGAGCCCCTGCTGCAGGGCCCAGCGCCTTTGAACACGCAGCCCCCTGGGCTCAGATCCAACTCTCCCTTCCACCGTATCAGCGTCCCTATGTTAGAGAAAAGGATATGGAGTCAGTGTACCGGTGCCCTCGGACAGTGTTGGTGCCAAACTGTGGACTCTCAAGGCTTCGGTCACTGGTGGCCCTGGCACAACAGGGCCCAGGGCAGCCCGCCCCAGCAATGCTCCCTTTCAAAGCAGGAAGGGTGTCCTCACCTCCGTCTCGCACTGACATCCTCCAACACACCTCTCCGGCCCAGCAGCAGGGCACACTGCGGACCCAGGAGGCCCTAGGCCCCTCCTCCCGCCGGGACCCTCTCCTCTTACCCCTGGCCAGCCTGCCCCGCCGGCCACAGCCACAGAGGGAATGCTCGGCCCACCACTTCCAGCCCGTGGTGAAGCCTCAGACCACGAGCCAGGAAATGGGGGCGGGGCAGAGTAGGGCCCACCCTGCAGAGGTTTCGCAAGCCCCCCCTGCACTCTGGCTGGGACATCTGGATTCTGCGTCCCCTCCTAGGGGCCGGGTCTGTGCTCCGAGCCACTCGTTCCTCGTTCTCAAGGTGGGGATAAGACACCCCTCCGGGAACGAGTTGACTCCCCGTGATTTCTGCAAGGACTCAGCACCCATTTGTGAAATCAGAACAAAATTTAGTACAAGCGGCACCCACCCTGCCCCAGCCCTCAGCAGGAGGACGAGGCCCAGTGGACTCAGTTTCCCGCCGCCGCCGCCGTCGCCGCGGGGAGAAAGGAAGAGGGGAAAGGGAGGCGAGAAGGGGGACTGGGCACAAAGGCAGGCAGGAAGCGGGCGTCATTGTTTGGGCAGAAGGGCCGCAGGGGGCGGGGGGGGGGGGAGTAGGAAAGAGCGGGGTGGGAGTCACAACCAGGCCTTACAAGCGTGGGTTTATGACACAGGGCCCACCCCCGGAAGCGGCACCCAATGCCACAAACTGCTGGGCGGCTTCCAACAGGCAGCTGGAAGGCTGCGGCCCTTCCCTCCCCAGGAAGTCCTGGTGGGAGCCCCGAGGGGAGGGGGCCGGCAGGGCTGCTGGGCCTGGGCCCAGGCTGGACTTCAGGGCCTGGGCAGTTCAGAGGAGCACAGTGGGAGACCGGAATCTTCCCAGCTGGACTGGCTCTGTGCTCCTCTGGGGCCCCCTTCACAGGGCACTTCCTGGCATCATCCTGTATCCAATGGCTCTGAGGCCCCATGGATACCCGCCCCAGGGCCAGTGTCCCAGAAATCCAATTGCAGGCCCTGCTGCTCAGGGGTCTGCCCAGGACAGGGGTGGGTGTGGGCTGTGCCTGCCGCAGCAGAAGGGCCCTGCAGGGGACCCTGGAGCTCCGAGGACAGGGGCGGGGGACTCTGCTGGGTGTTTGGACCTGCCCTCGCCCTCCAGGTCTGCTCTCTGAGCCACAGGAGCCAGCAGTGCGCCCTCCCACCCCCCACCCCAGCCCCAGCCCTGAGCTTGGACCCCCCACCCCCACTCACGGCCTGCCCTTCCTCTGAACCAGGCACTGCCCTCCCCGCCACCGCCCTTGGGGACTCCTGTCCGACTAGAGAGATTACGGACAGGGTGGGCAGCATCAGAGGTGGAGGGCGGGCCGCTCCCCACAGCGGCAAGCCGGGCGTTCCCGGGTCCAGGGCTCCGGCCTCTCGAGGAGGCTGGCCACGATCCCGCAGGCCCGCGGAGGGCGTGGGCGGACTCCTCCGCGCATCTCCGCGCGGCTGAAGGAGCGGGACGCACTGCAGACAGGATCCCCGGCCGGGCCGGTGAGGACGACCCGGGCGGCGGGCAGGGGCTCCCGGAGGGGCCTGGCATCCGCTTCCCGGCCCGCCTTCCTGGCCCACTCCCCAGGCGCTCTCCTCCCAGCGGCCTCCCGCAGCCGCAGTGCACGAAGGGTCCCCGAGGCCCGGGGCTCGGCCGCCGCCTCCCCCACGCTCGGCCCCGGTTACCCCACCCAAGCGTCTGCGGCCCCCCAGCCCCCAGCCGGGGCCGCTCAGGACCAGCGCTCCCGGGGGTCTGACCCCCGCGCGCGTGGGGACGGGACGCAGGGCGCCGGGAGGGTCGCCCCGAGCCAGCCGCCGCCCCCGCCTTCTCCCGCCGCCGGCGTCCCAGCAGCCCCCGGGCCTCGGTCCGCGACCCGAGGACCACCCCCGCCCGGCCCTCCCTTCGGGGGCGGGTCTGCGCCGCGGCCCCGCCCCCGCCCCGCCCCGCCGGGCTTCCGTCCTCCTCCGCGCAGGCGCCCGCGGCACTTCCGGGGTCGCGTCTGGGCGGGCGGGGCCCCCGGTGCGGGCGCTGCGCCCTGGGCCGCGGGATGCCGGTGCGCGGCGCGGCGCAGGTGAGTGTGCGCTCGGGGCGCGCTGCTCGCTCGGCGCTCGGCCGAGCACCCGCCCCGGGGCCGAGAGCCCCCCCGCCCCGAGCGGCCTCCGGGGGAGCCGGTCACGTGCGCGCGGGCCCCCGGCGGGGCGGCGCCGGCTCGGCGGCTCCTCCGCTGTTGGAGAAGGCGCGGCCCGACCCGGGGCTGCCGGTGGAGCGGGAGCAGCCCCGGTGTCCTGGTCGCGTGCGGCGCCCTGGGGTCCGGCTCAGACTTGCCCTGCCCGGCGGCCAGGCTGCCGCAGAAGTGACCCGCGGCGGCCGCAGCGGCAGCCGGACAAGGGCCCGCCCTGGACGCCCTAAGCCCTTGTTTGCCGGGTGTGGATGGAGGACTCATGGGTCCGTTGGACTAGCCCACGTCCGGGCCAGGCTGTGGCCGGACGCGCTCCTCCCACCTCCGGCCACAGGTACGGGCTCCTTTCCTCCCCATGAGGAAGCGGGCAGACACCGTGGGTGTCCCGGGCCCCCTCCGTGGGGACCCTCATTTCTAACCGGAGCCGGGATGCCTGAGGCCCAGGTACGGGATCCGAGGCCGTGCTCACTGGCTGCAGTGCGGCGTCAGGTTCAGATTCTAGGTCTCTGATAGGGAAACTGAGGCCTTTCTGGGCCTCAGTCCTGGGCAGTTTCGCCTGACCCAGAATGACCCGAGTGCCAGGAGGCAGGCGGGGGGCCAGACTCCGGGTGGCAGCGACCCAGCGTCTGAGCCCATGGCGGGTGTTGGCAGATGGGCCGGGCTGCGAAGACGGTCACGTCAGCGTCCACTCTCAGTAGACTGGCCGTCTCCTTTCAAGACGGAAGGTCAGCGCTAATGTTAAGGACACTGCGCCTGTCACGTGCCCAGGAGATGTGGGTACTACTGAGGACCGGCCCTTGCCAAGGGTGTTTCCAGGCCCCAGGGCTCACCTGCTCGTCCTCTCCTCCCACTGGTAGGGCAGCTGGTCCCAGAACAGTGTCTGGTCAGGCTTCCCGGGCTGTGTGGTAGCAGGTGGAGGTTAGGTCTTGTCCCCTGGGAGACCTCACCTTCGCTCCACTGCTCCTCATGAGAGAGGACAGCTGGGGACTCACCAGGGGTCCCGCCTTGAGCACTTGGGTTGGCGCAAAGAAGACCTCCTGGTCCTCTCCCCCTCCCCCCACCCCGCGCGTGTCAGGCCTTCCTGGACATTCTGAGGAGGGGTTGGCACAGTGGGAGCCCTACCAACACGGCAGCCGGGTGGGAGGGAGCGTGGAGGACACAACCACCCAGGAGCGTTCCCTGGCCAAGCCCCATCAAGCTCATGAGCATGTGACTTGATGCTGGGGTCGTGAGTTTGAGCCCCATATTGGGTGTAGAGAGTACTTAAGTAAGTTAATATAAAAGAAAACAATTAATTCCCGGTTAGGGTTGGTGCAGAAACAAGATTGGAAGTTTGGGCTCCACGTCACCGGTGGGAATCAGGATAGCAGCCCTCCGTCCTAGGCTCGGGTGCCCGCTGCCCCCTCCTTGGGCCGTGTACCCCTTTGCCATCAGCCTACACATCGTCTGCACGCGGACGGGGTGTGGATCAGAGTGGCTGCTCGGCCACTGCACCCACTGCCTGTCGAGCTGCGAGGCGTTTCCCAAGGCCTCCCGGGGCCCGGCGTGGGGTTGCACACGCCAGGTACGGCACTCCCTTCGCACCTGGAACAGCCCACGAGGGGGTGGCCTCCACTGTCCGAGGAGGCAGGCAGTCGAATACAGTCCTTCGGCTCCACGAGTCCGACGTCACCACCAAACCTTTTCAGGAGATCGGTCTGCTCCCATTACAGCTTTCCCGCAGAATCGGGCAGAAAAAGCGGCTGCTGGAGGCAGAAGAGCCCGGGAGTGACCTAGACGGAGCCCCGACGCCCTCCCCTTCGGAGCCCTGCTTGGGGCGGCCTGCCTCCCTGGGCCCCCAGCGCAGCATCTACTTCTCAAGCCCAAAAAGCCGCTCTGCACGGCTGGGATCGGAGTTTTTCGACCAACCCGCTGTCGCCCTGGCACGGGCATTTCTGGGACAGGTATTGTCCTGTGGCCCGGGATCAGGCGGGGAAAGACTTCATTCTCGGGCACACTCAGCACTCCACGGGTGCTCCCTGGCTCCCCTGTGGCCTGCGCTGCTCCCCTAGATGCTTGGCTCACCCGAGAGCACCCATCCCTGCCCCATCCTCAGCTGGCCCTTCGGGCTGCTCCAGGCCTCACCCCTGCCCCAGGGTGCCGCCTGAGCCAGCTGCCGCCAGCTCATCTCCCTGGCAGACGGCCTGCTCCGACCCACTCCTTGTGGAGCTGGCTACACCCAGGCCTTCGGTCCAGGCCGGGGCCCCTGCAGGCAGCTGCTCCCACTGCTCAGAAGGCCTTTCAGAGCCGGGGGTGGGGGTGGGGGTGGGAGCCAAGTAGGGTGGTCCTTTGTGGTCAGTCCAGGTGGAAGGGGCCGCACAGGCTCGGCGTCCTGGGCAGCTATGTGAGGACAACACTGGGGCCCTGTGCCCTCCATGCTGCCTTACCCCAGGCTAAGCATTTAAGTCCAAGGGGACACGGGGAGGAGGAGGCAGGGAGATGGAGGGCCCCACCGAGAGTTGGAAGTGGGCAGGCTCTCTAGTGCTGGTTTTCCCAGCCTGGCCCTGGCCAGAGCCTGAGACAGCTGTCCCCCGTGGACAGGATACGTAGCAGGGCCTGTGTTCCCGGGACGGGTGAGGGGGACAGTGGGGGGCCTGGCTGGGCCTGGGTGCCCCGGTGCACCCTGAACTGGAGAGGTGAGGCCCAGGCTGCGGGCTGTCACAGTTGAGGGCGCCCTCTGCCCCTCCGGGCTCTGAGCAGCCACACTGCCCACAGGTGCTGGTTCGGCAACTTGATGACGGCACAGAGCTCCGCGGCCGCATCGTGGAGACGGAGGCATACGTGGGGCCAGAGGATGAAGCTGCGCACTCTAGGGGCGGCCGGCAGACACCGCGCAACCGTGGAATGTTCATGAAGCCGGGCACTCTGTACGTGTACGTCATCTACGGCATGTACTTCTGCATGAACATCTCCAGCCGAGGTGAGCCGGGCTGCCGGGGCTGGGGGCAGCAGGAGCCCTGGGGCACTGCCCCCTGAACTGGCAGCTGGGAGATGTGGGAGGACAGGCTGGGACGGGTGTCCCTGCTAAGCCAGGCCGGGGCTTTGGAAACTCTGACGACACTGTCCGGGTGGGGGTCGGTGCCTGGGGCCCCCTGTGGACAGAGGTCACGGGCTGACCTGAGCACAGGGCTGACAGGCTCCACAAGGACACCGATGGTCACAGGCCTCAAAGCTGAGATCTCCTGTGACCAGGGCCGACCTGGGAGGGCAAGTTGTGGGAAAACAAGGGTGTGGTCAGCCCGAGTTGACTTGAGCTCAAGCCAGAGCCTCATCAGGCAGTCGGTTGTGGGGTCTGAACCGGTCGTCCTCAACTAGGGATGGTTTTGCCACCTGGGGAGCCTCCATTAGGCAACGTCCAAAGAGGTGTGGTCATCCCAGCTGGAGACGGGCTACCGGCGTCTGGCGGGTGGAGGCCAGGCATGCTGCCGAATGGCTCACGAGGCACAGAACGGCCCCCACCACCCAGAATCTTCCGGCCCCCGATGTCAGTAGTGCCCAGGAGAGCGATGCTGGTCTGGAGCTCCCAGGAGGACCCGTTCAACCTGGGACACCTGCTGGAGAACGGCCTGTGCTCAGAAGAGCCCCCAGCATCGCCCTGGCAGGGGCACCGCTGACCAGGAGCAGGGTCCGCCCACTCCGCCTGGCCAGTCCCAGCCTCTGTGTCTGTCGAATCTCCCCAGGGCCCCTCCCAAGAAGAGCGAGTGCTTGAGGAGACAGACCGGTAAGAAGCTTGGGGTCTGGCATGCTGTGTGCCACACATTTGCTGAATGATTTCAATGACTTGGGAGCTGTGATGGCACCAAGCAGGCAGCTGGACACGTCCACGGTCAGGGCCACAGGAGCTGAAGGACTGGTCCTGTGCCCAGCGCAAAGCAGGTGTTGAGTGAACCTGAGTGCCTGGACCTCAGAGGGTGGTAGGGGCCATCCCAGAGGGTCCTCTTGTCATTCTAGAGCACTTACCTTGGCTGTCTGGCTTTTCCTTGTTAATAGAACCAACCTGCTCTTGTGTAGCCTGAACTCAGATAAGGGGACTCACTGGGTCTAGCGATGCCCAGGGCCATGGTCAACAAGGAAGGGGTGGAGGCCAGGATTTTGGGGTGGGGGGAGGTATAGTGGACAGGGCATACACTGGAGGTGGCACATCACTTTGTGGACATGTGACCATCCAGGTTGCGGGGGCAGGAAACCACGTGGGTGCAGTCAAGGCCAAGGGTTGTGAGGCAGAGGGAGGGAGAGGGGAGGCAGAGGGAGGGAGAGGGGAGGCCAAGGACATGATCGTGTTGCCTGCCTGCCCACAGGGAGGAGGCGGCACAGACAACAGGAGGGCAGGCCGTGTAGACAGGACTAGCAGGTGAGGATGGGGAGACCTGCAGGAAGAGGTTAGGGTGTCATGTTTTTGTCAGGATGAGGGACTCAGATGCACTCCAGGACTGGGGTGTGGGGAGAGGCTGCCCCTCCACCCCATGTGCAGTGAGGCACCCGTGTGGCACGCACGGGGAGCCCTGACATTGGTGGGCTGGGATGCGCCCAGGAGCCAGAGGCACAGGAATGTCGAGGTTTTGCATGACCCAAGTATTTCCTGAGGTCCTTTGAGGATTGGCTGTTTAAGGGGCATCTGGTCCCGAAGCCCCCAGCACTTGCCAGCTGCTGGCTACTTGAGAGGGCCTGGCTGCTGCGTCCACTCGGGGCTCCCGGATGCCAGTGGGGAGGCCCTTGTGGCCAAGGTCCGAGAGTGGAAACCGGCTGGCCACCTGAGCCTCTGCGACCCCTGGTGGCGGGGGTTGGCCCAGTCAGAGCAGCGTTGCTGGACGATCCCGGTTCTGCTGGCCAGGGTCCAGTCTTACTTTTCCCAGCCATGCAGGGGATTTGGGCAGACGTGCACTCTCGAGTGGGCTCCTAGGCCCAGGGTGTCCATCTGCTGGTCCCTAAAAGTAGCTCGGCCTGGGGCACCGGGCCGTCTCAGGACGTTTGTGACTCTTGATGTCAGGGGTTGGGAGTCTGAGTTCCATGTTGGGTGTAGAGATTACTAAGAAAAAGTATCTTAAAGTAACGTGGACTGATAGACAGAGGGGCCCCAGGGGAGGAGAGGGGCTGTGTGCTGGCGTCTCCTCCTGCACGGTGTCTTCCCCGGGTCCCCGGGCAGGGCTCGCTCGGTACCACAAGCACACGGGTGGCTGCTCTGAGCCAGCACCCTTGCAGCCTGCCCAACGGACACCTAGTGGATACGGCAGACGGGGCGCCCAGGCCCGAGCCTGCTGCCTCTAGGGGGCTGGCCGTGCCCACAGACGACTGGCTCCCTGGGCTTTCCTCTGCCAGCCTCACAGGTGCTACCAGTCCTCAAACCAGACCAAGCCAGGAGGAGGCTGGCTTCCAGCAACCACCGGTCTGTCCCTAGCCGGTGGTCAGGCATTCGGGCTTCCCGGGCACACCCCACCTGGTGGCCCAGGCACCTGCAGGTTCCGGGTCTGCGGGGGCGGAGCCAGCAGGTGTCCAGTGCTGGGGAAGGCAGCCGCCTCACGTCCGTAGCACTGTGTGCGCCCCAGGGTAGGGAGGGCAACAGCCCGGGGAGGCTGGGCTTTCTAGGCTGTCTGTATCTGTCCCCCAGGAGACGGGGCGTGTGTCCTGCTGCGAGCGCTGGAGCCCCTGGGGGGCCTGGAGACCATGCGGCAGCTTCGAAGCGCCCTCCGCAAGGGCCCCACACGCCGAGCCCTCAAGGACCGCGAGCTGTGCAGCGGCCCCTCCAAGCTGTGCCAGGCCCTGGCCATCGACAAGAGCTTCGACCAGCGGGACCTGGCCGCCGACACAGCTGTGTGGATGGAGCGCAGCACCCCGGGGACCAGTGGGCCCGCCGTGGTGGCGGCAGCCCGCGTGGGCATCGGCCAGGCAGGAGAGTGGGCCCAGAAGCCCCTGCGCTTCTACGTCCGGGGCAGCCCCTGGGTCAGCGTGGTGGACAGAGCGGCCGAGCAGAGCACACAGAGCGGGCCCTCAGCGAGCGTCTGCTCCCACGAGGCTTTTTAATTCTGTAAAATCCCAATAAACACTTTATGTCTAGAAAACATTATTGCCTATGTCTCGGCCAGAGCCCCCCAGGGGTCAGCATGTGCTTGTGGTCGGTTCCCCCTCCGGGACCGCACTCTGGAGGCCCCACGGGTGCAGGCCTGTGTGCGGGAGGCTGGAGGGCACCAGGGCAGACTCACCCCAAAGATAGGCATCGGCCCAGGCCCTTGTGCAGCAGGAGTCCCGGGGCGGGGTGACAGCTTGGTCACGAGGCTCTTGGTGAACACAAGGGCCGTTGCAGGGGGCCAGGCTGGGAAAGGCCCAGGACTCACGGGAGGAGCAGAAAGCACAGAGCACGGGCCAGGCTCTCCTCCGCTCTTGTGTCCGACACGGTTCCCTGTAACTCCCAGGGTGGCCGTGGGGAAGGCACGGGAACGAGGGCAGGGTTGGGAGGAGGGTCTGAGAGAAGCACGCGGCCCGACTCTGTGTGTGGGAAGCCGGCAGGCCTGAGTCCTGGACATTCCCTCCAGCTGGGAGCCTCGTCTCCTCAGCTCAGACACTGAGGCTGTTTAAGGACCAGACGAGGACGAGAACAGGGAGGGCCGTGGCCCCAAGGCTGCTGCTGGACCCCTCTCGGGCCTCAGAGGGCTCAGCCTGGCAGGCGGCGTGGGGGGCCCTGGGGCAGGGGGACAGCCCAGCACCCACGGCAGCAGCCTGCCTCCTTGCCGTCGTCCTGGGCCGGGCCTCACGGGAGCAGCGCCTGGAAGACGGCGATGACCGGGTCCTCGTGGGTGGTCACGACCAGCACGCTGCGGAACTTGTCGAACAGCATGAGCAGCTGGGAGCGCCGTGTGTTCTCGTTGTACATGATCTCCTCCAGGTGGTGGCGGCCGCGGAAGTAGTGCAGGAGCCTGGGGCGAGGGGTGGGCCGTGTGAGGCCAGGCAGCCACGGGAGGGGGTCCGTCCTGAGCAGACCCCGCAGGGACGGAGGGGCGGGGAGGGCTCCGGGCCCGCTGCCCTCACCGGCCCTGTTCACACCCTGGAGCCACCCGAGCCAAAAGGCCACGTCCGCCCTCGGCGCCCTGACGGGGGGAAGTGCAGGGGGGCAGAACTGCCAGGGGCTTCTCCTTGTCATGCTGCTGTGGCAGCGGCTCCCATGTGGCTACGGGCCCAGACAGGGTCACTGCTCTAGGGCTGTGTGTGGCTGGGCCGGCCCAGAGGCCTGGGCCCAGCTGCCTGGCATGCGGTTCCTTACTGGGGGCTTCCCCGGGCAGCCTCACCCCCCCGAAAACCCGACACCCGCAGAGCCACCCCGCCGTCAAAGCCGGGTTTGACGGTCTGTCACCCATGACGTGGGGGTCCTGGAACCACCAACCCCAGCCCGGGCTAAGAGCCTTCCCGGTGTGGAAGATCCCCACAGACCTCGAGAGGGTAGGAACCTGCTGCGGCTTCCGAAGAAGTAACGGGAAGCACCAGGAAGTCTTGGAGAGACCCCACAGGCAGAGCCCCGAGGCCTGGCGTCTCAGCGACAGGAGGCGCCCCCCGCGGCACACACAGGCAACAGGTGGGGATACCCCATGCTCGAGAAACCACCGCCACCAGCAGCGGCCGGTGGCCATCACGGGACGGAAGCCGCGTCTTGCCGGCCAAGCCCCCACCCGCCTTCTATTCTGACGCCAGAACTGGCCCAGCCCCGGGGTCACCCTACCCCACCTGGCAAACATGCGGAGGTCCTCGGGGTTCTGGGCCGCAGGCACGCTGAGGATGGCTGCCCGCTCGTGCTCCGACAGGCTGGCCAGCAGGGTCTCCGTCATCCTCTTGTTCAGGGGTGAGTCCCCGCTGGGCAGAAGCTCCGCACTGGAGTTATCCATGCTGGGGCTGGTGAGGGTCATGTCGTCACTGCTGGCTGTGGGTGGGCACGGGTCAGGGGGCAGCCAGTCCCCCCAAACACGCCCTGGTGCACCCGCTGTGCCCCCTGTGTCACCAGGAATCTGCTGCCATACCCCAAGGCCGGCCTGCACATCCCACCCCTCCCACCCGAGGGACAAGGGAGGGCCCTGGGCAAGGCTGGTCCTCGCACTGAAGCTGAAGATAAGGTCAGGCCTCAGTCTAGGGAGCCTTCCAGCCCTTCGTGTCCCCCGAGCCTGGGGGAGCCTGGGGCACCTGGGGCTTAGTGATGGACTGCGTCCTTTGGGCGCACGCGGCGGCCACAACGGCTCTGCCAAGAAGTGACTGTGAGAGTCAGTGTCCCCTCACAGCCCCAGCCCAGCGAGCCCAACCGCCCTCCCAGGGACGGCGGGAAATGGGCTCAGACCCCAGGCCGCTCCTGACTTGAACAAGGCCCTGCTCCGGAGCCCAGAGGCACAGGGTGACAGGGAAGCAAGCGAGCGGGGTCTCCTGCCCTCCTTCGAAGGAGAGCGGCTCAGCGGGGGACAGCGGCTGCCTGTGCGAGGCCCCAGCGGCCCACATAAAGGGTTAGGGTTAGGCTCACGCCCAGCAGTGCCCACGTCAGGATCCGGCCGCCATGCCCAGGTCCAGGTGCCCTCCCGACCACCCCACCCACCACACAGATGCCCGGGGCAGGGGCTCCTACTTGGGGAGCCAAAGCTGAGGGCACTGGGCGTGCTGAGGCTGCGGCCGCCGACCCTGGCAGGGAAGGGGACCTCGTCCTCCCGGGCGTGGGGCTCCTCGCTGGGCGAGGCCATGAGGCACACGTAGGTGTGCAGCTGGACCAGGAGCCGGTGCTGCAGCATCCACACCACCATCTGAATGAGCTGGGTCTGCGGGAGAAGCAGCAGGTGGCCCAGGGCGGGGGAGGGGCTGCTCCCTACCACCGCCCTGTCCCCTGTGGGGAGCACCAAGCAGCCATGACTGAAACCAGGGTTCCCACGAGTCACGCCAGAGGTGAGGGGTCCCTGGGCTCGAGGGGCCCGACCCCCACCTCAGGAAAGGACCTGTCAGCGGCCAGCCGAGACCAGCTCCTGGCTCCGAGCAAGGCCACAGGAGCCCCAGGGCCACACCTGCACCTGCTCCCATGGCGCCCGAGGGCAGCCCCAGCATCGGGCCTCTCAAGCCAGAGCTGAGAAGCAGGGCCGACTGCATGGCCCCGTCACTCAGAGCCCCCACCACACAGAGCAGGGCCCGTGGGGACCCGCCGGCTGCGGCCCAGACACTGCCCAGGAAGACGCCGCAGGCAGCTGCTCTGCCAGCAGCAAGTCCTCTCCCTGGCTCAGCCTGGAAGCCTGCCCGTGGACACGGAGCCCTGCTGAGCTGTGTGGTCCCGGCACACGGGGGCCACCCTTCCCGCCGGGGGGCCGGCCCCTGACCGCGGCCAGCGAGGAGCCCTGTGCAGGCCCGGCTTGAGCACGGGTCACACATCTGCCTGCTTAGCTTCGGGAGTCCCCTCCTGGGAAGGGACAACTGACCAGGCATGGAACAGGAAGGCACCAGGTACCACGGGCATGTTATGACCTGGTCACACCAAGTAAAACGGAAAACAAGCTCCAGGCCCCAGAGCAGGAGGCCTGACAAGCAGATGCCTCTCCTGGGGACGGCGCGAACCAGACCCAGCTCCGTCCGAGCCCCTGACCAAGCACACGGCGGCCCCCCAGGCTTGGCCTGGGAAATCCACCTGCCAACCGGACTGTGAGGAAGGTTCTGCTGGGGGACGTGGGGCACAGATGCAGAGTGTGGCTGTCCGGCTGGTACAGCCTGGCACACTTCCCGGAAACCGAAGGGCCCATGAAGGACGGCTTCAGAACTCCGTCAGCATCTGAATGAACTCAAGAACCAGGGTCTCCTCCTCATTCACAACTTAAGAAGGAAAAGGGTTTCCTTTGAAGGACTGGTTTTGCCTCACAGATCTCACACTTATTTAAAAAAATACTTTCCAGGGGCACCTGGGTGGCTCAGTGGGTTAAGCCTCTGCCTTCGGCTCAGGTCATGATCTCAGGGTCCTGGGATCGAGCCCCGCATCGGGCTCTCTGCTCGACAGGGAGCCTGCTTCCTCCTCTCTCTGCCTGCCTCTCTGCCTACTTGTGATCTCTGTCAAATGAATAAATAAATTCTTTAAAAAAAAAAAATACTTGGGACGCCTGGGTGGCTCAGTTGGTTAAGCGGCTGCCTTCGGCTCAGGTCATGATCCCAGGGTCCTGGGATCGAGTCCCACATCGGGCTCCTTGCTTGGCAGGGAGCCTGCTTCTCCCTCTGCCTCTGCCTGCCACTCTGTCTGCCTGTGCTCGCTAGCTCTCTCTCCCTCTGTCTCTGACAAATAAATAAATAAAATCTTTAAAAAAAAAAAAAATACTTTCCTCTTGAAAACAAAGCCTTGACAGCACCCAGCCCCATCTCCCAACGCCTGCCCCACCCTGGCTCTGTGCCGCCCCGGCCCCGAGTTGCAGAGCCCCCAGCCTTCCGCCCAGGGGAAGAGGCAGAGGCTCATTCTTGGACCCAGCCTGCACCTGACCCAGAACTCACTGGTTCATTCCATATACTTCAGACCTTCCTAGATGAGCCCTTGTCACACCCAGCAACCCCAGTGGTCCCACTGGGGCCTGTCCCAGGCCTGTCCTCTCCAGATCTTCCTGGACAAGGAGATTTTGGGGACCAGGGAGCCCAGGACTTAGATGCACATGCCCTGTGGCCACCTGGACCACGGAGGGGAAGAGAGCAGGAAGCAGGGCCCAAGCTCAGTGAAAACAAAGCTGACTTGGCCTCCCCTCAGGAGAGGTCACCACTCTCCTGTCACCTGGGCCTCTTAACTCGGCTCTAACCACTCGGCTCTCGGCAGTCAGGGTGGCCTCCACCGGGGGTGGGGGTGGGACTTGGGACTGTCCCACTGTCTGCAGCTGGCCTGGCTGGGGAGTCAACTCCTGGTCATCCTGGCATGACGGGTCCCACCTACACAGCCAAGCCCCCTCCTCTCCAAAACCCAGGCTAGGAGTGCAGCAGCACTGAGGGCCCTGGGATGAGGAGCTGACACTGGGCTGGCGCCTCCCAGACCCCCTGGACTCCTGCCACTTACCTCCTGCACAGGGGGGGCGAGGGGGTTCCTGAATTCTGACAAGGAGACAGGCAAGGAGAACTTAGCAAGGACAGAGGGCAGGTCGTGAGCCGGAAACTGACGGGAGAACTGTTCGGCCAGTGGGGAGTACCTAGAGAGAGGTGAGGCAACGTGCCCATGAGCGCAGCAGGCCTCTCCATCGCTTCTGGAGAGCCGTGCCCTCGCTGTGAGCCCAGGGTGGACAGCAGGGAGGCACAGCATAGCAGGTGCCCAGGGTGGGAGCCATGAAGACAAACCCAGGTGCTTTCCCCCGAGGGGCAGCAGGGGCCATGGGCAGAGGCCAGAGCCCCTCCGAGCCCCCGAGTCAAGATCAAGGCTCCCAACCCCCACCCGGCACCCCATCCAGCGCCCACCGGCCAGCAGGTGTGGGGAAGCACAGAACCTGCATGGGGGCTTTGAATGCCGGAAGAGCACAGGCCCGGGGCAGGCCACATTCACAACTGCCCGCAGAGGCCAGCAAGCACGCCCAAGTGAAGGCCCGGCTGATCAGGGAGCACCGTCCTGGGCTCTGGCAGCCGGAATTACTCACAGACACACACTGGCGTTGGGAGAAAGCATGTAGACGTTGTTCTCGCACAGCGGGTAGATGATGATGGCCTTGCCCCAGTACACCAGGTGGGCGGCGAGCTGGAAAACCTGCCGACAGCGGGAGCTGGGAGGACAATGCCCGACTCTCCGACCCCCACCTGGGCGTCTGGCACAGCCCACACAACAGCCCTTTTATCACTGGTCCCTGGTGTGGTCCGGGACGCTCACTTCCCATGGACCCTGTCCCATAGGATCCTCTCCAGGCCAGCACTGAGGCTGGGACACTGCTCAGTGCACCTGCACCTCACCTCGGCGAACAGGACGCCAGAGCCCGTGCGGCCGGAACCTCAGCTGTCACTGACGCTCTTCTCTCTCACCCCGAGTCCCACTGACACCGGCTCCAAAGCGAGGATACGCCACTTCCCTCCATCTGCCCCCGCCCTCCCCTGTGGTGTCTGCCTCCCACCACTCCCTGCAGCCAGAGCACCGTTCCGGAGACCAGAGGTCTGAACGCGTGCCGCAGGCTGGAGTCCAGCTCTCCGCAGGGACACGCTCCCCGGAGACTCTGGGGAGAAGCTGCCCTACCCCCTCTCGCGGCAGCCTTCCTTGGCACGTGACCACCTCCCTCCACTCCCTGCCTCCGTGGTCATACCCCCTGGCCATCTCTCACAAGGGCCCTGCGGGGACAACCCAGGGTCATGGCCCACCTCAAAACCCTTCACCATCTGCAAAGTCCCCTGTGCAGTTGCAGTGGCAGGACATGGGAGCAGGATGTGAAAGTCTGTGGGGAGCTAATCACAAGGGATGGATAGTGCAGTCCCAGCTCTGTGATCCAGAGATAACGTGTGAATAAGGGACACACGCAGAAAGTCCGGAGGAATCTACACGTTACCTCTGTGACACAGGACTGCAGGAATTCTCTGTGCCTCTAATCTGTGCGATGTTCAAATCTTTTTTTTTTTAAAGATTTTACTTATTTATTTGACAGACAGAGATCACAAGGAGGCAGAGAGGCAGACAGAGAGAGAGGAGGAAGTAGGCTCCCTGCTGAGCAGAGAGCCCGATGCGAGGCTCCATCCCAGGACCCTGGGATCATGACCTGAGCCGAAGGCAGAGGCTTAACCCACTGAGCCACCCACGCGCCCCTGATATTTGAATCTTTATAAGAACGTATTAACCTTATCACGACAAGAAGCCCCAAAACAGGGCAGGTGGGTGGGAGGATGTGGACACAGGTGAAGGGACGCAAGAGTGTGCTTAACTTGGGGAGCACTGACTCACCACACTGCACCCCTGAAACTAAGACAACACTGTATGTTGATTACAGTTAAACAAAGAAAGTAGAACACTGAAACAAGAAAAGCCCAAAATATTGACTTTGCCGATGATGGAACATGAATTACTTAAGACTTTATTTTTTTCTTAGGTAATCCGTACGCCTACTGCAGAGCTCAAACTCACGACCCCAAGATGGGGTCACGTGCTCCACAGATCGAGCCGGACGGGCTCCCTGAGAGCTCAAGTCACAGTAAGTCATCTGAGGGCCTGCACACTGAGGCTGCCACTTTCTCCCTCGTGGGTGGGGCCGTCATGCCTGCGGCTCCAACGGGCCGACCTCGGGCCCCAGGGGGTGACTGCAGAGGCCAGCCAGGCCGACCAGGAAAGCCTGCTTCGAACAGCATTCAGTGCGGAGGGTGATGGCAGGGAAAAGGGTCTCCCCACGGCAAGGCTGGGGCAGGGAAGTGAAGGGGGTACCACCAAGCGTAGTCTGTGTCCAAAGAGACTGAGAAGCCGGAAAGCTCCAAGCGAAGCCCGGACGGGTCCGAGCACAAGCTCTGCAGTGAGGAGGAGCCGCCTGCACATCAGGCCCGTTTCGTGGATGCTGCGAAGGACAGCAGGTCCCCCCAGTCAGGAGTCCAGGTGACGGTGCACGAGGGCAGAACCCGTAGCCCGTCTCACAGGGGATGGACAAAGCGCACGGGGAACCCACAGGGAAGGACTCGCCCTGGACGGCAGAACCAGAAAATGGTGTTTTGGGAAACACAGGCCCGGGAGTTCAGCACCCCCGCCCCGTGCTAATGACCAAAGGCCAAAGGCCTGCCTCCCGGGGGGGTGTCAGGGGCGCCCAGGCAGGCCGGTCTCACCCCTGGGCTCCTCTTTCTCAGACGGCCTCAGAGAGCCACACTCCAGGGCCAGGTCCTGCTGCCCCCTGGTGGCCACATGGTGCCCACGGGCCCAGCCCCCGGTCCTGCCCTCCGCGGTCGGGTCACTCGGGAAGGCACAAGTGCCCTGGGACCTTCAGCTTCCTCCTGGGCTTCTCCGCCCTCCCTGGCCCCCACCCAGGCTCCACCCAGGCCACAGCCGGGACCGAGGGGCCCTGCATCCCATCGGAAACTGCAGGGGCGCCTGGACAGCTCCGTCGATTGGGCCTTCCTCCCGTTCTCAGCTCAGGTGGGCATCTCAAGTCAGGTGAGACCGACCCTGACCAGTCCGGCTCCGGCTCCGCAGGGCGTCTGCTAGGGATTCCCTGCCCCCGCCTCTCGCCAGCTCACGCGCTCTCTGTGCGCTCTCTCGAAAACAAACAAGTCTCAGAACCACGAAAAGAGAAAAACGCAGTACAAGCTCTCCGCCCAGCAAGCGGGGGACCCCCCACAGAACACAGGCCTCACCGCGCACACCGGGGGGCTGGTCAAGGCCCCCAGGTTAGGTCCCGCTTCTGCACACAGGTGGGCCCTCACCTCCCACACCAGCAAAGTGCCACCGGTTTCTCTCATAGTGACACCCAGCGGGCCCCCAGCACCTGGAGGGCCGCAGGCCTCGAGACTGCTGACACAGAAGACAACGGACGACGGACGTCAGCCCCACAGCCAGTTCTCAAAGCCAGCCCTGAAGCCAGGCCTGACTCAGGCTCCAGAGCTTGGAATGACCCATTCCCCCATGGCAGGCCACGCAGGGCCCCTCACTAGACAGAGGTCCGGGGGACACGGCACGTAGGCAGTCTGCTTTCCTGACGCCCTGACCTCCCACCTCCACCCAAGGACCACCTGCTCTGAGGCACCCCCCTCCCCCACCATTCTCCCCCACGGAGGGTGTGTCCCCGGCCCACGGGGAGTTACCTGCAGCAAGGCCAGGTCTGCGTCCTGAGCCAGCTGCTGCAGGTTCTTCACCGCAGACGTGGTCTTGATCACGCGCACCAGGGCCGGGGAGCAGTCGAGGGGGAGCTCGCCCAGCAGGGACTTCTCGTCACTGAGCAGCAGCAGAGCGTGGTACGGGCTGCAGAGCAGAGTCCGAGGTCAGCTGACCGGGCACGTACCCGGGCCCCACAGACACTGGACCCGAGGGAAGAGGCCCCCGGAACGGTTAGACAGAAGGGCAGTGGTGTGTCCAGGGGCCTTTAAAAACCCACAGGGATTACTACAGCCCTCAGAAAAAACAACTGGAACAAAGCGGAGGAAGGCTCGATGACCCAACTCCATCCCCTCTCTCTGGGGCTGCCCAGCAAACATCTGTTCACTGAAAAAGCACATGAATCTTTTCCAAGCAAAGAGTCCCAAATATGGAGAAGCAAAATCCCCACAGCAGCTATGAATAGAACTACATAAAAATATACTCAGCAAGTAAGTCCGGGAGGAAGGACACACACTTAGAGCACAGCCTGGGCGAGGGAGAGAGGGCGAGGTAGTGCCCTGCTTTCTCTCATCTCCAAATTCTCTGTAACGTGCCCAGATTCCTTTTTTCAGTCATAAAAATATCTAAGGAAACAAGAGACTTTAATTGGGCGGGGGGGTTGCGAAAACTGAGCTCACCTCTTTCCTTGCAGGAAACCAGTTAAATTAAGAAACTGAGTTTCCCCGAGTTCTGATCCGGATGCAGTGGGCCGGTGAGCAACACCGGGAGGGCGCATTCCTCCCCGAGTCTGGCTTCTCGCCAGGATCCTGGGCCCCTCCAGCACGGCCCAGGCTGAAGACCCGGGAGCACAGAGCCTCATCGCCCCGGCAGTGCTGAAAGGGCTCAGGGGACACCTGCGGCTGGTCCCGTCTGGACAAAAAGCAGACCCCGAAATATGCACCTTCCCTTCTCTCCACATAGGGCCTTACCTGCCACAGGCTGTGGCAGGAAGAAGAAGGGAGGACTCCCGAAGGCAGCAACCGGGGGAGCCTGACGCAGAAGCTCCAGGGAAGGGCCTGCAGGCAGAAGGCAGGGCTGGCACTCACCGGATGGCTTTGAGGCTCCGCTCGATGGCCTCGGGGGGGATGAGGCTGGAGGCGGCGTAGTGGATCTTGTGGGGCAGGCAGAAGCTCACCTCCAGCCAGCTGTTGACATGCAGCCGCACCACGCCGGACGTACACAGGCTGCGGAGAGCGGCCCGTTACCGCCAGTGCCCCCACGGACCCAAACGCTCACTCGCAAGCCACCAGCCCCACAGGCAGGGGCTGCTTCCCAGCCCCCAGCTCCTGCAGCCCGCGCAAACCGCACGTGAAGGCCCGGGCCAGAGAGCACCTCCCAGCCGGCAAGGTGTTTACAAGAAGAAAACACACCCACACATGCCCAGACGTCTCTGGGGAGCCCTGGGATCTGCAGTCCGACCAGAGCACCAGGGCTCAGGGGAGCCTCTTCTGTGTCAGCCCGAGGCTCAGGGGCCACCTCCGCATAGGCCCTTCCACAGCCCAGGAAGACCCCGTCACAGCTGGGCGGCCAGGAGGGCAGGGCCAGTCTCCGGAAATGACAGGTGGGCAGCAGGGGAAAGGTGGGAGGGTGCCAAGCCCCACATACGTCCTGGTGGGAAGGAGCGCAGGGCACCCACCTCCCGACAGAAGCCAGCAGCGCACCAGCTATCCCACAGCAAACCAGCCTCAGCTGCAAACCTCTTGCTCCCCACCTCCCGGCTGATGGCAATCTGGTTCTTCCAGGGCCAAACACGACTCGGGTCCTGTAAAGCCCCCTGCCCCTGAGCCCTTGTTTCTCCCACATCCCACCTTGACCATCTGCAAATCCTGTCTGCTCTACCTAAGGGGAGGTACAAGGTCAAGACCTTCTCAGCACCAGCCCCCCCGTCCCGTCCATCGTCTCTACTCAGACCCTCAAAGATCCCACCTCGGCAGTCCCAGCCAAGGCCCCCAAATGCCGGGAGTCCCACATGACCTTCCCACTCTTCCCCGGGCCTTGTCTCCCACCCCAGGCAGTCTGGAAGCAACCGAACCAGCTGCTCTGCTGTTCTCGGCCTCTGGGGCTCCCTCCGGGCGCCCTGGGCTCCTTCCCCATTTCAGGTCTCAATCTAAGCACCCCCTGCTCAGTGAGGTGGGCCCTGACCCGGCCCCAGCCCCACAGGCAATCTGACTGCCGTGTGGTCCCCCGTATCTGGAGGCACCAACTTGTCTGCTGGAGGGTGCCGCTTCCCCGGCCAGAACCCAGTCACCAGCTCTGGTCTTAGTGCTAACTCCCCCCGACACAGCCAGTCAAGCATTGGGCACCTGGGGGAACTGGGAACCATTTCGGGAACAGAGGAAGGCACACGCTGCCGACTCGGGGGGGACACTCCCTCGGGAAGCCCCCGCACAGAGAACAGGTTCCTGGCAGCCCCCCAGTGGGCATGTGGCCCCATATGCCCTGCCCCCGAAAACCACACACATAGGAGTCATTTCCAGCAAGTGCTTCTGAAACTCTCCAGTGAGAAGCCAGCCTGACCCCACTCCAAGCCCGGTGCACAGCTCCTGAGCCAAGTCCCAACAGCACTTGTGATCTGACACGGAGGAGAAGGGACTACTTGGGCAAAGTGCCCATGACTGGTCCTCACCAAACCCCCAGCAGGTGGACAAGAGGAGGACGGGTGCCCACTGTAAAGGTCTGGCCTGGCCCAGCCCACTTCTTCCCATCACATGCCAACCCCACTCTGCGATTCCCAAGCAGCCGGAGGCCAAGACGCCCATATCCGGCCAAGTGTGGGGCGGACTGGGCCTCAGGAAGCCCCGTCTCAGCCCTCCCTCGAGGCACACAAAAGCAGGGTGCTGGCAGACGGCCCTGTGGCCCTCACTGCCCACACCCCCGGGCTGTTCCTACCATTGAGTCCCAGAAGCCTCAAGCAGCAGAACAACCACAAGCTTCTCCAGGGTCCACCCAAAGAGCCGGCAGAATCTGTGTCAGCTGTTTTCTCAGGAGGAGAACAAACCGTGGGGGGACAGAACGCACATCTGTGACCTCGACGATCCCCAGGGTTCCTGCCGACACCACAATGTGCCCGCTGCCCCACGACTCTCAAACTCCCTCCACCGGACCTGCCTGGAGGCATCGGAGAACCCACGCCGCACTCCCCGGACGCCTGCACCACGAGTCGTCCCTGGAGGGAGGGTCAGAGCACCCACGGCTGCGAGGGTGGGGGCCGCAGGTGGGGCTGAGGCCAGAAGGCAAAGCTTTGGTCACCGCGGATGCCACGGTCCCTCAGGGTGACAGCTACGAGTGGGGCTGATGCGCGTCCTGCTCTAGGAAGGGACCCGGGACCCTTCACCAAGGCCCCAGAAGAGCGGAGAGCTAAGGAGTCCGCAGGAGGTGGCGGTCCCCAGAGCGTCAGCGAGCTCTGGGCAAGGGCGTCTGCAGGGGGACCGCTGTGCCACCACCAAACTGGGACTGGGCGGCTCACGAAGTCTGAGGTCACGGACGAGAGCCGCCCGGCGGATGAGGTTCTCAGCATCCACAGACAAAACGGAGAGAGAGGAAAGCAGGGCCGCAGGGAGAGCGAGCCTGGAAGCCCACGCGGGCAGGCTCCTCCGTTTCACCGGACACCTGGACAGAAAGGCCGGCGGACTGAAAAGAAAGGCCTGCTTCCTAGCGGCCGTCCTCAGGCCGCGGCTCAAAGGAGCGGCGGCCACACCAGGGAATCGGAGTCAGCCCTGACACCCCTGCTGTTTCCCACGCAGCTGCTCGGCCAGGCCTCGCACGGCGCTCCCCGGTTCTCACGTGCAGTTCGCTCCACGCCCCCAGGCACTGCTCACCCCTCGGCCACGTGTGCCCACAGAGCACTGTGCACCGAGACGCCGCGTGCAGACCCACACGAGCCCCCGGGGAAGGGGAAGCCCCGAGTGCCCCTGCCCCGAGAGGTGAGCCCGGAGCCGCACTGAGGTTGGCCAAGAGGAGGGGAAACGGCTGCGTCTCTGTTTCGGAAGAGCAGCCCGTTTCTCCGACCCTGCAGGACAGAGGACGCCCCTCCGAAAACCTGGGAGGCCACGTCCTGTGTGTGTATCTGTCCGCGGACACGGAGCTGCTGTCTGTTGCCCACGTTACTCGGCGCTCAGCCCCGTGAGTGCCATTGCCGCCTGTCACCGAACAACGTCCCTGCGGCATCACGGGGTAGTTCCCTACGCCGCCGCAGGTGCGGAGCTGGGGTGTGGGGCCTACACGGCTCCCGCTCTGTACTTCTGTCTGCACGGCGGTCATGTTTGGCCCGGAAACACTGTACGAAGAGCGCGGCCCCCGCGTGAGGCTTATCCCGCCTGCCACATGGCTCTGGGCCACACAGGGCCACCCAGCCCTGCCTGCCACAGGAGATAACCCTGGGGTCTCCAGGCCAGGACTGCACAGAGGCAACACCTGGCCTTGAAGACACGCCCTTATCTCTCCTGCCCCAGACACAAGGTGGCGTGCGGCCCTTACTCCTTACCCTCTCCTCCCCTCGCAGAAACAACTCCAGCTCCTAACCCTTGAGCTAGAGCCGAGACCTCCTTCTCTGGTCTCCCGGTCCCCCTTCTCCCTGCCACCCAGCGCTCACCGACACTCTGGTCCCACACACAGCCAGCCTTCCTGCTAACGCAGCGGGGACGCCATACACATTCAAGAGGTCCGAGTGGGCTCCGAAGGGCCCACTTTGAAATGTCACACAAAGGGTTTACAGAAGTGCGATTTGTGGAAGAGGGACTAACCTTCCCAGGCCGTTAGCAGAGGTGTCTCTGGTGCATCTCAGCTCTGAGCGGGCGGCAGTGGCAGGCAGCAATGAACCAGGACAGAGTTCCCAAGGCCACCTGCCCGGACTGGCCCTGAGCTGCCCCCCGAGCTCCGAGCCTCCCGGCCCCACCACAGGCCCCGCTGCCTCTGAAAACCAGTCAGCACACACTGTCAAGCCCGCAGCCCACAATACTGTGACTGCTGCACACTCACTCCCTCAACCACCGGTGGGCCACCGGCCACGCATCCCCACAGGCCAGCCTCAAGGTCTGTTACAGGAAGTGCAGGAACATCCCCGGACTTCACGGGAGACACAACCTGACGGTCACACAGACGTGTGGGGCAGTCACAGAGGTCACCGAGCCCCACGGGGGACCACAGTCAGGGCAGGCTCCCAAGGGATTCATGCTGCCAGCCAGCCCTCCTCGCAGATACTCGGGTCCTGGGCCGCAAGGCCACCTGTGGCCACGCCACAGCCGTGGGTTTTATGTGAAGCAGCACATCCCGGGAGGCTGGGCGGGCTCAGGCGCCTAAGTGTCTCCTGGGGTTGAGTCCTGGGTCAGGCTCCCTGCTGCTCCCTCTGCCTCTGCTGCTCCCCCTGCTTGTGCTCTCTCTCTGACAAATTAACAAATGAAATTAAAAAAAAAAAAAACAAAAACCGATCCAGAATAGCTCCTTTGATTGTCCCTGGATCTCCTGCCCCCACACCTCGCAGCAGCTCCGGGGTCTCACCTCTGCTCAGACAAAACCCTCCCAGCCCTACTGGAAAGTTGCCCCAGGGAGAAGACGGCTCTGTGCCGCTGGGTCACTCAGTAAGCTCACGTCGCCCTCTCTTAGCTCCAAGCTAAGCCCCCTGCAGCAGCGGGCCAGGCCAGACCTCAAGCCACAGGGAAGGCCCCAGGCCAGGGCTGCTCCTGGGCCGTCACAGAGCCACTGCCACCAGCAGGCTGGGACAGGGTGCGGGGGGCACCTCACTGTCCCCGGGCCTCTTACCGGCCTCTTACTGCTGCTGGCTTACGGAGGTGGGCCCTGGGACCCACGACTGGGCAGGGTGGGGTCTGGGAACAGGAAGGGGCGGGCGGGGGCTTCACCCAGAGGAAACGGGGTCCTAAGCACTCACACCAGGACGCCTGGGCTGGAGGAAGCAGCCGGGGGCACAACAGTGACAGTTTCTTCCCTGAAACGCGGATCCCTGGCCTCCTTCAAACCACTGCCCACTGGGGCGCCGGGCTGCCTCGAGTCCACGCTGCAGGTGGGCCAAGCGCCCTGGACCTCACGGCCTCCAACCCGCAGCTCAAACCCAAGGAGTCAAGCACCACTCCTTCCTTCGACGCAGCAAGCCTGGTTCCGGTCTGGCGTTTATCTCCAGGGCAGGCTGAGCGCTGCTTCTCGTCCCACCCTCGCGGAGGGAGGCCGGGCACCGGACGGAGCCCAGGAGGCGACTGCCAGCCCCAGCCAACCCAAGACCAGAGGGCAGCAGACTTCAACGTGGTCATGAGCGATGCCGCAGGAGAAACAGGTGGGGGACCACGGGACAGGAGCTCCCATGCCGACCCCCCGCCGCCACCGAGGTCAGGACGAAGGAACAGGGGCCGCAGCTTCCGTCACAGAGGACAGCTCTGCGTCCGGGGCGAAGGGACCTTTCCTCCTACAGAGCAGCAGACGGGGGCCTGAGGAGGCCCTGGACAGGAGAGGGGGATGCGCAGGGCGGCGTCCGGACACGGCTGTGGACACACACGCTCACGGAGACCCTGGGCCGGCACAGCCAGAGGAAGGGGTGTCTCCTGTGCTGCCAGCGGGGTATGGCCCGTGGCGCAGGCCCCCTAGGCACATGCACCGCGTCACAGGGCACACTGTCAGGAGCACACGCACAACCTCACGTGCAGAGCGGGTGCAGGCCTTACAGCCCCAGAGGCTCGGAGGCTGCGGCAACTGAGGGCCCAGGAGAGGGGTTGGCTAACCAGGCAGCGGCAACAGAAGTCCTTACGTACCAGTACAGCGGGGTCGAGGCCACACCGCTGAGCGGAGAGGGCAGGGACGGTGTGTGCACACAGCATAAAGGGACAGAGGTGGCCAGTGCTCGCCTGTGTGGCCTCAAGCCCGCCTGGATGGCTGGCACGTGACCCGGGGCTGAGACGCACCCGCCGCTGGGGGCCGGACGGAGCCTGGTGCAGGTACAGCAGGGAAGAAACGCAACACTCTGATTTTCAGATCTGAGGGATGCGTGACCTTTTCAAGAGCTCCCATTACAACACCAAAAAGAACAGAAATTTCCCAAGTGCTCCTAACCATAATCCCTGGGTATGGGACTATTGATGGGCTTTGTTTTCTCGACACTTTTCTAGATTTCCTAAATATCAATAATGAGCACGTACCATTGGTGAGATCAGGAAAACGACTAACGCAAAAAAGGGTCCTCGACAAGCCACCCTTCCTGGGCTAGGACGACTTGTGCTATCGGCAGCCACAGCTCTTAGGCCCAGACCACCTCCAGTGGGGAGCATGGGGCCCACCGATGGGATGAAAGCCTGAGAAGGCCAGGGGCGGGCACAGGGCGGTGTGCAAGGACCAGGCCCAGAGCGGCCTGCACTGCTGTCTGGGCAGCAACCCCTCGGGAACCAGCAGTCCTGGGGCAGGGCAGCAGGCACAGCGTGCAGGGGCCCATCCCCCGCGCCCCCGCCCATGCCCCCCACCTCCCAGCCGCACTGCAGACCCAGGGTCGGGGACCAGTGGACATGCTGTAAAAAGAAGTTCTTGGCTGCGAACACCAATACTACGGGAAGAACCGCAACACCTGCGCCTTCCCGCACGCAGGCCCCAAGTCCCACGGGGCCTGGGGCGCCCTCGGAGCCTCAGCCCCCTCCTCAGCGAAGCGAGGACATGACACCCACCTCAGGAGGCAGACTGGGAACCTGGCACCGTGACATAGTGACTTCAGGTTCAGTCCAGGGGCTCGGGGGGCCGGCAGTCCCAGTGCACACCCCATCACAGTGGCACAACAGGAGAGCAGGCGACAAGGGCCACGGCCGGTGCCCCAGCACTCCCCCCACCTGCCTCACCTGTCGTAAGCTTCCTTGAGGTCCCTGGCCAGCTTGCACTTGGGCAGGATATGATGCAACGGGGACTGAGGACCATCACTCGCTGCAACGATCAGAACACAGAGAATTTAGAGCCTCCGAAGCCAGGAAATACCCGCAAGAACAAGGTTAACTGGGGCGGCTGGGTGGGGCTCAGTGGGTTCGACGTCTGACTCTTGGTTTTGGGTCAGATCATGATCTTGGGGTCGTGAGATCGAGCCCCACACTGTGCGGGGCGTCTACTCAAGATTCTCGCTCTCCCTCTGCCCTCACCCCCCACACTCACGTGCTCTCTCTCAAATAAATAAATCTTAAAGTTTAACTGAAAATAAATTTTAACTCGGTTTTTTAAAAATTTATTTTGTACAGTTTTATGTACTTACTTGACAGGGCGAGAGACACAACACAAGCAGAGCGAGAGGGGAAGCAGGCTCCCTCCTGAGCAGAAGGCACACGGCTGACCGACTGAGCCACCAGGCGCCCCAATTCCAGGTCATTTTGAACCAAACACCAGGGAACACCGTGCTGCACTTTATAAAATCTGAGGCCCACTGGAGTGAAGACGAGACCTTGGCTGATGTGTTCCATGGCCCTCAGATGGGCCACGGGTTAGATTTCAGCACTGGGGCCCCTGGCCCTGCAGCGAGTTCATAGGTGGCCCCAGAGCACAGACCCCCAAGACGCCCTCCACCTGCTGAGCCGCTGCTTACAGGCCTCATCCCACTCGCTCACACTGATGCCATTTATTTTTAGGATCCAAAGTCTTTCATTAGGGGCGCCTGGGTGGCTCACTTGTTAAGCGTCCGCCTTCAGCTGGGGTCATGATCCTGGGGTCCTGGGATCGAGCCCTGCATCGGGCTCCCTGCTGGGTGGGAAGCCTGCTTCCCCTCTCCCACTGCCCCTCCCTCTGCTGTGTTCCTTCTCTCGCTGTGTCTGTCAAATAAATAAAACCTTAAAAAAAAAAGTCTCTCCTCAGTCCTTTATCTTTAATACCTTAAAATATGTAGTTAAATTGAATTTTTAAACATTTCTTATGGTAGGGGCTCCTGGGGGGCTCGGTCGTTGGGCGTCTGCCTTCTGCTTGGGTCATGATCCCGGGGAACCTGCCTCTCCCTCTGTCTCTGCTGCTCCCCCTGCTCGTGCTCTCTCTCTCTCTCACATAAATGAAATCTTTAAAAAATTTCTTCCGGGGACACCTGGGTGGCTCAGTGGGTTAAAGCCTCTGCTTTCAGCTCGGGTCATGATCTCAGGGTCCTGGGATCGAGCCCCACATCGGGCTCTCTGCTCAGCGG
>PISX010009123.1:0-77616 GCA_004024625.1 Mellivora capensis
TTGACTCTCTCTGCTTGACTTATTTCACTCAGCATAATCTCTTCCAGTCCCGTCCATGTTGCTACAAAAGTCGGGTATTCATCCTTTCTGATGGAGGCATAATACTCCATAGTGTATATGGACCACATCTTCCTTATCCATTCGTCCGTTGAAAGGCATCTTGGTTCTTTCCACAGTTTGGCGACCGTGGCCATTGCTGATATAAACATTGGGGTGCAGATATCCCTTCTCATTTCTTTTAACATCTGTCTAGTATCACACTGTGTGGATATGCCACAGGTTATTTAACCAATACCTAAGGATGTGTGTTTAGGTTATTTTCACTTTTTCACTGTTACAAATAGTGCTGCAGTATTCTCTCCTTTTTGTATTCTTATCTGATGATTTCCTTGCAATACGTTTCTAAAAGTGTAATAGCTGGCCCAGGGTTAAGCACATTAAAAATGTGGATACATAGGCCTGGATTGCTCTTAGAAACATCATACCAGGAATTTGTATTCCAGACAGCAGTGTATACTGGTACCTGTTCTTCCAAATCACTGCCCAAACCAACAAGACTTCTTCTTTGGGTATTTTAGAAGCATATCCAATAGGGAGGGCAAAATAGTCCCTCTTATTACACATGCAAAATTCTTATTGCAAGAATTTAATATGTATAATAATGAGCTTTTTTGTAAACTATATTTGACAGTATACTGGGAAATTATTACTTTAAATGTATTCTTCAATTTAAGTGTTAACATTCTCCATTAAGTCATGCCAACAACTATCTGAGCCAATGGAATATTTTTGTAATGAGTAATTTAAAAAATCCAGGATAATTGCTCTTATTTTTAACCATATTCTCTAGATTCAAATTATTACTAGAATCTAGCTTTGTTTCTTTGCTCTTCTTTAATAACAGTGATAACACAAAACTTTACAGGCGAAAACAACCTTAGATAATAAGACTCAAACTTTGTCCCCAAATTGTTATAACCTTTGAATTTTAATCCTGGTCTGGGTTTTTCAAATGATAAGATGTTTTATAAAGAAAAAAAAAACCCAACCCTTGAAATATATAAAGGGAGATTAAAAAGTTCATTGTCAGCTTGTGTAAAGGATTATTAAAAACTTGTGGACCTAACAGTGCTCGCCATGTGGTGACTTGAGGTGTTGTTTCTGTATTATCTAAGAGCTGAGGATGAGATTGTGTTCCTCAGTCTAACAGCTTCCCTTCACAGTAGTTAGGGATCATGTAATTACAAAACCGTGCTTCCTGCCACTTATATGTATTCAGCCTGTGAAAGGCACAGAACCACGGTCTCATCTTTTAACCCCATATGAATCGTAAAATTATAAAAAGGGAAAGTATTACTAGTACCACATTACCTACCACATTACCCTTTAGGTAGGAGGGTAAGTTTAAACCTTTGAAATCAAAGAAGGTACCAGAAAGATGTAGGGCTCAACTGGTGGATGGGCTGTATGAGCAGTGTGAGTCGTTATGAGTCTGAGTAAAAGGTCAAGTTGAAGCTAATTGTAAGAGTGTTTAACGATTAACTTTTATGTTTTTTCTTTCTTGCAGAAAGCAGCTGGCCATCTTGGCTGATCTAGTGAGAGATTTACCGCTGGAGTTTGACTTCCTCTTTTCTCAGTCTCAGGCAGAAGTGATCTCTGGGAAGCAGGAAGGTAATGGGCCTTAAGGGGCACACTGGTTTGGCTCCCAGCCAACCATGGCATAATCTCTCTGGTGAGGGTTTAGGATTACTTTATATATTTGATATTTACTTTCCTTCGATTAATTTTCTTGATTCTGCTGTATAGTTTTAAAATTATTATTATTATTTGCATATTCTACATTAGTATCTGTTTGAGAATGCTGCTTTTAGAGGGGAGGTGGGTGATGGACATTAAGAAGGGCACGTGATGTAATGAGCACTGGGTGTTACATAAGACTGATGAATCATTGAACTCTGCCTCTGAAATGAATACTCTATATTTTAGTTAATTGAATCTAAATTTTTTTACAATGGGGAAAAAAAAGAATCCTGCTTCTAGAAGTTCTATGTTTATATTTGTTTTTAACTTTGTGCTAAGTACTATGTTTATAAGAAGGTATTAGATTTTCTTGGTGGTTAAACCCTTTAAGAATGATGTAGTGTCCTTCTATATCTCTGACTGCAGTCTTTAGTTTAAATCTAATTTGTCTGATATGAGAATCACTACCCCAGCTTTCTTTTGAGACCTGTTGGCATGAAAGATGCTTCTCCATCCCTTCACTTTCAGTCTGGATGTATCTTTAGGTTCCACGTGTGTTTTTTGTAGACAGTGTATGGATGGGTCCTGTCGTTTTATCCAGTCTGCAACCTTGTGCCATTTTATGGGCGCATTTAGGCTGTTTAGAGTGATTATTGAAAACACGTTTAGAGTGATTATTGAAAGATACGTTTTTTATTGATATCATGTTGCCTGTGAAGTCCTTGTTTCTATAGATTGTCTCTGTGAATTTCTGTTCTATGTCACTCTTGGGTTCTTTCTTCCTTTATAGAACCCCCCCTTTAAGATTTCTTTTAGTGCTGGCTTGGTGATCACACACTCTTTTAAACCTTGCCGGTCTTGGAAGCTCTTTATCTCTCCATCCATTTTGAATGTCATCCTTGCTGGATAAAGTATTCTTGGCTGCATGTTCTTCTGATTTAGTGCCCCGAATGTCTTGCCAGCCTTGTTTGGTTGCCAGGTTTCTGTGGACAGGTCTGACGTTATTCTGATGGACCTTCCTCTGCACATAAGGAATCTCTAACCCCTAGCTGCCCTTAGAAGTTCTTGTCTAAAAATATGATTCGTGAGTTTCACAATCAAGTGTCTTGTGGTCTTTCTAGATTTGTTGATCTTCGTGGGTATCCTTTCTTCCTCTAGGATACAAATGCTTGTTGTATTCCCCAGATTGGGGAAATTTTCATCCAGAATTTGTTCAGTTATATCTTCTAGTCTTCTCTCTCTTCACCCCCTCAGGGATCCCAATAATTCTGATGTTGGAACGTTTCATGGTGTCATTTATTTCCCTAATTCTGTTTCCATGGCTTCTAAGCTGTTCTAGGCCTCCTCTTGACCCTTTTTCTCTATCGGTTTGTCCTATAGATCACTAATTCTCTCTTCTGCCTTGGTTACCCTACCTGTTAGAGTATTTAGATTAGATTGGATCTCATTGATAACATTTTTAACTTCTGCCAGGTCAGCTCTCACTTCCACCCTAAGAGATTCTATGATGTCACTAAATCTTGGAACACTGAAAAAATAAAATAAAATTTAAAAAAAGAAGGTATTAGTATTTATTGATGATTCCAAATGGATATTTTGTTAGCTAATTTTTTGAAAGCATACATACTTTTTTGAGTTCTACTGAGTTTGCCAAATTCAAATGTAAATCAAATTATTAGATTAAAGTAAGGGGAAGCTTTAATTTTAGAGGGTGATCAGGATGATCACTATTTTTCTTTTGTTATGGGCTTTCCCTTTATTGCATTTACTGTCCAGTACTGATAAGTCCCTAAAAGCTTGCAGTTTGGGGGTGGAGTTGAAAGAGTGTTCTCTTGTGGCCCAAATGTGGCCTGTATGACAAAATTATGTTTCCATTTCTTGAAAAAGACAAAATCTATGCATTCTAGTTATAGTTCACATAAGGGAAAAGATTTACCTTTTGCGTTTTTCAGCCCTAGAATTTTCATTTGGTTCTTTTGTATGTTTTATTTCTTTGCTGAAACTATCTTTCCATTCATGCTAGGACTGCTCTTACTTCTTGATTATATAGCTGCTTTGATATTTTTGTCTGATAATTCTGACATCTGTGTCTTGCATTTGGCATCTTTTCCCTTATGAGTTGAGAATTTCCTAGTTCTTTTTATGCTAAGTAATTTTATATTGTATCCTGGACATTTAGAATATTACATTATGAGATTCTGGGTCTTTTTTCAGTCATAAGGAAAATATTGATTGTTTTAGCAGGGAATTGACCTGGTTGGGTTCATGCCTCAAGTTCTGACCTACCTTTTGTTGGCTGTGATTCTGTTGATTCGTTTTTCAGAGCGTTGGCACTGCTATTTGGATTTGTCCCATTTTTGTGTCATCCAGTGGCCAATCTAGAATCTGGGCATAGCCCATACCAATGGGTTGTCTAGCCAGTAGTTCAGTTCTCAGAACCTTTGGTGTATTTATATTGTTTAGAGTGAGATCCATGCATGTGTAGCTTGACTGTGAGCCCAGGAGTTGATACACTACTTTATTCCCTACTCTTTGTGATCTCCCCAATACTTTCTGATTCCCTGGGGCTCACTTTCATGGTCCTCCGGTCAGAAAGCCAGGACTTTAACTTACCTGCTCTGCCGTTCATTTCCCATGATGTAGCTAGGGCTAAATGATACAGGACAGAGGGGGAAAAATAACCAATAGGGATTTTTGCCAACTCTTGAGGCTGTAGCTCCTCTAGTCAGAGAAAAGGATTCATATTCTGCAGAGTTTTAGGTATCTGCCCAACTTCTGCCTCTACCTTTGCACGATTGCCTGGGGCTGCAGAGAACAGAAAAAAAGGGAAAAAAACCTCAAGGGATTTTCCTCTATTCTTTCTGAGCTTTTAGAGTCCCTTTTAATGCTCCTTGAATCAGAAAGCAAGGTCTTGAAGTTCTTTCCTCCACACCTGTATGTCCTTTTGTGTTTCAAGCTGCTGTTGAGTCCAGGCCAGGCAATATCTTGGGAGGAGAAATAGGGAACTCACTTCCAGTTTGGTGGCACTTTAACTTCTGATCTCTGTCTCCGTGTGCCCATTATCATTTCCTTTCAGAGGTCTCACAAATCTGCTCTATCCATTCCATCCAGAGTTTACACTTGTATTCAGTGGGGAGACAGGATGGAGTGTGCTTACTCCATCTTGCCCAGGACCAGAACTCCCAAGAGTCACATTTTTTACCAGTTGTTTTTATACATTAATCCATAATCATCTGTAGGAAATTTAGACAATGCAAATCATTTTAAAATGATTAAAGGGAAAAGCATCATAAGATAAGAGATTTTTAAATTCATATACCAAGAGTGTGGAGTAAAATACTCTCATCACCTTTTTCTAAGAAAAGGAGGAAAAGAGCAGCCCTGGGAAGAGGTGTAGTCATGGCATAGCAACAGAGAATTAAGCGAGGACTTTCATATTTCTTACTTAGGAGTTTATGCATGGATTGGAATCAACTTTGTTTTGGGAAGATTTGACCATGAGGATGGTGAGTAATACTGTTGCCTTATGACAGTTCTATGCACTGAAGTTTTATGTTGTAACCTATCTGTAGAACATAAGTGCTGTGTTTGAGTTGTTTTTCTTTCTTTCTTTAGTTTTTATTTTTATTTTTTTTAAAGATTTTATTTATTTATTTGTCAGAGAGAGAGAGAGTGAGCACAGTCAGACAGAGTGGCAGGCAGAGGCAGAGGGAGAAGCAGGCTCCCCACCAAGCAAGGAGCCCAATGTGGGACTCGATCCCAGGACGCTGGGATCATGACCTGAGCTGAAGGCAGCCGCTTAACCAACTGAGCCACCCAGGCATCCCCCTTTCTTTCTTTAGTTTTTAAAAACTCTTTTAAGATGCTTATTTTCTAGTCCTAATTTGCCTCCTTTTTTTTTCTTTTTAACTATTTAATATGGAAAGTTCAGACATTCATAGAAGTAAATAATAAAATGAATCTCCATGAACCCAATACCCAGACTCAACACTAATTGGTGGTTAGCTAGTTTTTTGGCCCCACACTCCCTTTATACAACACAGGTTTTTTTCCTACTGGATTTTTTAAAAGATATTTATTTATTTTGAGAGAGAGAGCAAGAGCTAGAGTGTGAGTGGGGAGAGGGAGGAGGGGGAGAATCTCAGGCAGACTCCCCACTGAGTGTGGAGCCCAACATGGGTCTCAATCTCAGGACCCATGAGATCATGACCTGAGCTAAAACCAGGAGTCAGACACTTAAATGTCTAAGCCACCCGGGTGCCCCTCCTATTGGATTTTTAAAAGCAAACCCCAGACATACCATTTATCTTCATGTACTTTAGAAGAGTTTCAAAACAAACAAAATATACACAATGGCATTTTTAAACATTCATCTACCTAGGTGTAGACTTACCTTATTGTCTCAAGAATATGTATTTGTAGTTGTCTTGCTAAAATTAGAACCTGAATGAGGATCACGTGTTATGTTTGATCAGTTTCTTAATCTAAAACAGTTCCCCCCCACATCTCTTTTTCTCAAATGATTAGAAACAAAAACAAAACTGGGTTACTTGATAGCATGAATTTGACACATTCTTGATTTGATTGACTGCATTTTTGTGGCATCTTCAACATGCTCTTCATCCCTCCTTCTGTCCTGTATATTGGAGATTAGAGATAGAACCTTGATTAGACAGAGATTCAGTTCTTTTGGCAAGAATAAATCATAAATATTGGCGCTAAGTGTTTCCTGGTTGTCCCACTTTTAGTCATGTTAAGACTGATCAGATATTCAGAATTCAGGTATTGTCAGCCTGATGTAATCTATTATAAAAATTCCCCAGCCACTTTTCACTTAATTAATAGCCAATTGTGATGGTTGCTTAGATCAATTTTCTTCATTAGAGGTTGCAAGATGGTGATTTTTCTAGTTCTTTCAGTTATTCTCCAATAAATAAATAAAATAAAATAAATATTGTTCTTTCTTTTTTTAAGATTTATTTGAGAGAGAGAGAGAGAATGAGCAGAGGGAAGAGGCAGAGGGAGAGGGAGAAGCAGCCTCTCCACTGAGCAGGGAGCCTAACCTGGGGCTCCACTGCAGGACCCTGGGATCATGACCTGATCCAAAGGCAGACATTAACCAACTGAGCCACCCAGGCACCCCAACAGCTTGGATTTTTCTTTTCTTTTTTTTTTTTTTTTAAATATTTTAATATTTTTTTTATTTATTTGACAGAGAGCACAGGTAGACAGAGTGATAGACAGAGGGTGAGGGAGAAGCAGGCTCCCTGCTGAGTTGAGAGTCCCATGTGGGGCTCGATCCTAGGACCCTGGGATCATGACCTGAGCTGAAGGCAGACACTTAACCCACTGAGCCATCCAAGGTGCCCTAACTTGGATTTTTATATAACAAAATTTTCTTCACTAACTATTCAATTATCCTTATTGGAAAGACAAAATGAGTCCTTCCTTCTTTCATTTATCAAGTTTTTTAATAATGACTTCATGTCCTAGCATGAAAAGGTTAAAGGTAACCAGTGAAGTTTTTTTTTTCCGCAGTATCTTATGACTTTTAGATTTTAATGTGTTTGATGCATCATGGTCCATCACATCATTATTCTTTTCTGTGCTCAAATTATACTGTCATTGGCCAGTAGAGGCATCTTTAGGTTGGCTCCTGTACCATTTAACATCCCAGTAGTTTTGTAGTCTATTTCCCTTGCTTTTGGGCACACTAAGATATTCCATGATCACAGCTATATGTAGAAGAATGAAACTCGACCATTCTCTTATACTGTACACAAAGATAAACTCGAAATAGATAAAAGACCTCAACGTGAGACAGGAATCCATCAGAATCCTAGAGGAGAACATAGACAGTAACCTCTTCACTATCAGCCACAGCAACTTCTTTCAAGATATGTCCCCAAAGGCAAAGGAAACAGAAGCAAAAATGAACTTTTGGGACTTCATCAAGATCAAAAGCTTCTGCACAGCAAAGGAAACAGTCAACAAAACAAAGAGGCAAGCCACGAAATGGGAGAAGATATTTGCAAATGACAGTACAGACAAAAGGTTGATATCCAGGATCTATAAAGATCTTCTCAAACTCAACACACACAAAACAGATAATCATGTCAAAAAATGGGCAGAAGATATGAACAGACATTTCTCCAATGAAGACATACAAATGGCTATCAGACACATGAAAAAATGTTCATCATCACTAGCCATCAGGGAGATTCAAATCAAAACCACATTGAGATACTACCTTACACTAGTTAGAATGGCCAAAATTAGCAAGACAGGAAACTATGTGTGTTGGAGAGGATGTGGAGAAAGGGGAACCCTCTTACACTGTTGGTAGGAATGAAAGTTGGTGCAGCCACTTTGGAGAACAGTGTGGAGATTCCTTAAGAAATTAAAAATAGAGCTTCCCTATGACCCTGCAATTGCACTACTGGGTATTTACCCCAAGGATACAGATGTGGTGAAAAGAAGGGCTATCTGTACCCCAATGTTTATAGCAGCAATGGCCACGGTCGCCAAACTGTGGAAAGAACCAAGATGCCCTTCCACGGACGAATGGATAAGGAAGATGTGGTCCATATACACTATGGAGTATTATGCCTCCATCAGAAGGGATGAATACCCAGCTTTTTTATCAACATGGACGGGACTGGAAGAGATTATGCTGAGTGAAATAAGTCAAGCAGAGAGAGTCAATTATCATATGGTTTCACTTATTTGCAGAGCATAACAAATAACATGGAGGATATGGGGAGATGGAGAGGTGAAGGGAGTTGAGGGAAATTGGAGGGGGAGATGAACCATGAGAGACTATGGACTCAAAACAACCTGAGGGTTTTGAAGGGGCGGGGGTGGGGGAGTGGGAGGTTTAGGGAGCCAGGTGGTTGGTATTATGGAGGGCACGCATTGCATGGAGCACTGGGTGTGGTGCAAAAACTATGAATTCTGTTACGCTGAAAAGAAATTAAAAAAAAAAGATATTCCATGATCATCTTATATTTTTTCTACCTTAGACCTAGCATCAACCATTTTTTAAGGAGCCCTGGTTTCTTTTATTGGAAAATGGAATATAGTAATGTGGATGCCAAGGGTGCTCATTGCTCCTGGATTATCCTTGCTGTTAGGACCTTTCAGTGAACAGACCTAGAAAATACGTGTTTTTAGAAAGAGAAAAATAAATTATGATTTCATAGTGATAGTTCCAATTCATATTTAAAGTTATAAGGTTATTGCTTAATATGTTTGATTTTATACTTTTAGGTTTTTTATGCTGATTATGTTTCTAAAGATACTAATAGGGGCGCTTGAGTGGCTCAGTGGGTTAAAGCCTCTGCCTTCGGCTCAGGTCATGATCCCAGGGTTCTGGGATCGAGCCCTGCATGGGGCTCTCTGCTCAGCAGGGAGCCTGCTTCCCTCTCTCTCTCTCTGCCTGCCTTTCTGCCTACTTGTGATCTCTCTCTCTGTCAAATAGATAAATAAAATCTCAAAAAAAAATAAAGATACTAATATAAATATTTGCTTTATTTCATAATATATGCTTAATGATTTAAAAATAATAATACCAATAAAATTATTATCAATAAGACTACTAAAATGCAGTTTAAGATATCTATTTATTTGCCTCTTTGTCATTAAGATACATTTTATAAGGGATATAGTAAAAATGCTGTTTTAAGTTACTTGAAAGAATTCTCTATAATATATAGTTGATAAAGTTAGATTAATATATTTCAGTTTGTTCTTTTATTTTTATTTTATTTTATCTTTTAAAAAAGATTTTATTTATTTGACAGAAAGAGAGATCACAACAAGAGAGAGGCAGAAGAGGGGGGTAAGCAGGCTCCCTGCTGAGCAGAGAGCCCGATGCGGGGCTCGATCCCAGGACCATGACCCCAGGATCATGACCCGAGCCAAAAGCAGAGGCTCAACCCAACCGAGCCACTCAGGCACCCCTGTTTGCTCTTTATTTTTTAAGGGATTTCCGTTTTGGGTTTTTTTTTTTCTTTTTTATTTAATTTTGTTTTTTAATTATTAGATCCTTTCTGTTCCCTTATTTATTTCAGAATCCGATGCCGAAGCTCCCCAGGAACTGGCAGCAGGGCGCAGAAGGACAGTAGGGATACTGGATATGGGAGGAGCCTCTCTTCAAATTGCTTATGAAGTTCCTACCTCAACTTCTGTCCTTCCTCCAAAACAGGTATTTTACCTTTTAGGGAAATTCGGTTGCTAGAAATGCCAGTATTTTTTTTTTTTAAGATTATTTATTTATTTATTTGACAGAGATCACAAGTAGGCAGAGAGGCAGGCAGAGAGAGAGGAAGGGAAGCAGGCTCCCTGCTGAGCAGAGAGCCCGATGCAGGGTTTGATCCCAGGACCCCGGGATCAGGACCCAAGCTAAAGGCAGAGGCTTCAACCCACTGAGACACCCAGGCGCCCTGAAATGCCAGTATTTAAGAAGAAGGGCACTGTCTTTGGACATAGACCAACCTACCTAGGTCCAAATATTTGTTCACATACTTGCAAGCTTATATTACCTTGGATAGGCTACCCCTCTGAGCCTTAATTTCCTCATATATAAAAAGAGAATAATAGTATCTACTTCATAAAGTTGCGAGGATGAAATGACACCATGTGTGTAAAGCACTTAACAGACTTACCAGTATGTGATAAATGTTTAATATATTTTATTAAAATATAATAGGGCTGAGTGATGATTAAACATGATAATACATATAAATCCCAGAGCATGGTATTTGATACATACTTGTTTATTAAATGTTACTTCCTTTCCCTAACTTATGATTCCATTCTTGTGCTTCTAATATTCCTTACCTAACTAAGGTATAAAGAATTTATCTTGAAGTAGTTTTATCACGGAGAAGAAAAAGAAATGCAGACAGTTTTTAAGCATCTATTATGGGCAAGGAATAAGACATAGTATACTGCTCCCCAAAAGCTTATCATCTGTTAGTGAAGACAGCCTGTGATAACAGGCGGACTGACAGTGCTATCATTTCATCTAAACCAGAGTTTCTCATTAATGGCACTATTCACATTTTGGGCTGGTTAAGTCTTTGTTGTAACTGCCCAGTGCATAAAATGTTTAGCAGCATCTCTGGCCTCTACCAGATCCAGTAATGTCCCTCTCCCATGTCCCCTGCTCCATGAATGAGAGTCATCCTGGCTTGTTACCTGGGTTGTAGGTGATAGTAGGCTTTTGCATAGTGGCGGTGGAGGAAGGCCACCTGTATAGAAGCAGCAGTATGCACGAGGCCACAAAAGGAAAAGCAAAGAGTCCAGAATGTCCAGGGAGTGGTGAATAGCTTGTTGGGGTATAAGATTTTTCAGTATGGTACAGCTAGGTCTAGGAAGATAAGATGAAGTTAGATGGTGAGGAGTCTTGGGTGCCATGCTAGGGAATTTCACTTTTTTATCTGTAGATGGAGGAGAATCAGCAAAATTTTTGAGTAGTGCAGTCATATGGGCCTCAGTTTCATCACCTGTGAAATAAAATTCCCAAAGTCCTTTCCAGCTTTGTATTGTATGACTGTGGGCTAATTGATTTGTTAGGAAAATAATTTTGATATTAGTGAGAGAAAGAAATGTAGGTCAGGGAACCTTGGGTGAGAAGTAATAAGGGATAAACTAGGCAATGGAAATGGAGTAGAGGGGACAGATTTCAGGTGTATGTTGGAATTTAAAGCACCAGTGCAATGAAGTGGTGTGGGTAGGACAGGGAGGGATAGCCTGTGAGCTGAGGTGCCTGCCTAGATACTTGGTAGGGTAAAGAACCCAGTCACTAGAGAGACCCCAGGGTAAAGGGTGGGTTGATGCTAAGCAGATCAGGATGGCCTGGGTGGTTTGGGTGAGAGCGACTTTCTGGTCTCTAGCCCAAGTACTGTGACAAGTTGAGTTCAGTTTTGAGTATGTTGAATTTGAAATACCTGAGGAACAGATGTGTATAAATAGCCAGCAGGGTTGTTGGGGTCTGTGCAAGGTTTGGAAATTTGGGGAATTAGGTTGTAAGACATTTTAATTTTAGTCTGTATTTGTTAGTATGTAGTATGTAGTCAACAAGTAAACTGAAGGCATGGTACCAGTAAGTGGCACTGATACTTAAAATCTTAAACAAATGACTTTTTTATTTGTGTAGATTTCGAAAGTGACGCTAGTGTAGAAAGTGATCTTGCAAGCCACTAAATTAGATGTATGCATAGCAATATAATGGTCTTAAAGATGGATCATAGAGCTTGGTAAAGAAGGAAAAGAACATGAGACATAACACAATAGTACTTTAAAAGATACAAATAATCTTCCGTGCCTAAAGTGGTTTTTTTGTACAATTCACAGAGTTGTGCACGTTCACAGAGTAACCCAACCACCACTACTGAATTCTAGAACATATTCATTACCCCCAAAGAAACCCCACATTCAGTAGCAGTCACATACCATTCTCTCCTTAGAGCCCTGACAGCCAGTAATCTGCTTCTCGTCGCCTGTGGATTTGCCTGTTCTGAGTGTTTCACATAAATGGAATCATACAATATGTGACAGTGTGTGTCTGCTTCCTTCACTTAGCAAAATGTTTTCAGGGTTCATCTCTGTTATAGCACATGTCAGTCAGTACTTCATTCCTCTTCATTGCTGAATAATATCCCATTATATGACCATGCCACATTTTGTTTATCCATTCATCAGTTGATGGACTTTGGGTGTTATTTCCAGTTTTTGGCTGTTACGGATAATGTGCTGTGAACATTCACATACACATGTTTGATTAGTCATAGTTTTCACTCCTCTTGTGTATATACTTAGTGAAATTGCTGGACACAATAGCATCTTCATAAATTAAAAACAAATACATTCAAAACAATAATTTCATTTTACAACAATACGCACGAACATATATTATGCATTAAGCACATTAGAATGGTTGCCTGTGGGAGCGGGAATGGGAGTGAATATGAGGATAAAAGGAAGTATATAAATAAAGCAAAAATCGGGCTTTGCCATAATAATGTACCTTGAACTGAGGAGTATAATTAATTCAAGCCATGTGCCTGAAGTTAAAAAAAATAGAGCCCTTTTTCATGGAAGGTACAGCAAAATGGAGCCTTCCCAATCCCAGTCCTTGTCGTAGGAAACATTAGATCTTCTTGAATAGTTTTAGAAAAACCCATAGAATAGGTATCATGGTGCTCTCCCAAATTCCTTAAATTTTATTTTTATCAAAGGATTTTTTTGTCCTAATGATAAAAAATAGTACATTCTCATTTTGGAGAATTAGAAAATCAGAAAAGTACATGCAAGAAAATGACATGATCTGTAATAATGAGTCTATCTTTTGTAGAACTACACTGTTGTGATCTCTAATTTGGTATTTAGCCTCTGTACTGTTTTAGATAGGCTTGTCATTTTGCCTTTGTTGAAAATAATGCTATGAGAATGAGAGAACGCTATCATATATCTTAAAAGACTAGTTATAGCACATGAAGACTGCTGTATTTGTGATGTCATAGCTTTCTGTCAATCAGCCAAAATTAAAAGTCCCTTTTTTCTCTTTACATTGTATTTTAGGAAGAAGAAGCAAAGATCCTGCTGGCTGAATTCAACCTGGGCTGTGATGTGCAACATACTGAACACGTGTATAGGGTTTATGTCACGACCTTCCTGGGTTTTGGGGGTAACTTTGCTCGGCAGCGCTATGAAGACCTTGTGCTAAATGAAACCCTTACCAAAAATAGGTACGTTTGACATGGGAATCTGTGCCTCTGAAATAGAATGTCGTCAGGGTGCAGATATGAGGAGGAAATACTCCTGCCCTACTAAGATAGGTATGTCCTTGCTTCCTTCTTCCTGACCATTCCTGCTAATGGGGTAGTGTCGCTTAGAGACCCTCTGTTAGTAGTCCCACCCAATTTAGGTGAGGGTGCCTTATGGTCTTTGCAGTTTGAACTCAAAAAAGTAGAGCAGCTTATTGGGACCTCTTGCAGTGTTCTCTTTCAGAAATGGTATTACAGGATAAATGAGATTAAGTTCTTTTTTTTTTTTTTTTAAGATTAAAAAAAAATTATTTGAGAGAGTGAGCACAAGCAGGGGGAGCAGCAAGCAGAAGGATGGGGAAAAGCAGGCTGCCCGCTGAGCAGGGAGCCCGATGTGGGGCTCACCCCCAGAGCCCTGGGATCATGACCTGAGCTGAAGGCAGATGTTTAACCGACTGAGCCACCCAGGCGCCCCAGTGAGATTAAGTTCTTAATTTACAATGTGCAGTATGATATAGCTCTTAGCAGTTCCCTCAGCACAGAAGGCATTTTTGTTGAATTACATGGGGTTGCATCTTATGTGGAAGTGAGGTCCATAGTGTGTGTAAAAGATAAAAAGCATGTAGTCAGAATTAACCTTTACATTGTTCTCTCATTAAATTCAGAATAGCCAATTTTCCCTGCAGCATGGACAGATCACAGACTCCTCATTTGAGTACCCGTGAAGTATTTAGGCCATAATGTACAAATAGTTGTGAGATTTTTTTATTATTTAAAATTGTTATTGTTATGTGCACTGAAGGACGCATAATAGACAGCAGAGGTTTTTTTCACCATAAAATTACTTACCCCCATTTGTTTTGCTAGAAACACTAGTTTGAATAAGTACTGGTATAGCCTGTTTGTGAAACTTCTCCACAGCAGTTGTCTTATATTGGGACCATGTTAAAGAAAATCCTGTCTCATAATTCTTTTTTGTCTTTGTGAGTCTCAACTACCAAGAGTTCATGGTATTTTGGAAGAAATCTCTTATTCCAGAGGATTGATGAATGCGTTAAAATCAGGCAGTGTGTTTGCCTTCTGAAAATACTCCCACATCTGTACTCCTCTTGCTTGGGCTCATCTGGAGCACAGCTAGGAGAGTTTCACATCAGTTTTGTTGTGTTCCCGTTTCGTTGCTGCTGTGTTTCCTCTTTCATTGCCTTCCTCTCTTGTTCTGCTGCCCTTTGCACTTTGCTGTTTTCTGCTCAGAACCAGGCTGCATCATCATCATCCCATTCACTGGTATTTTCTAAGTTCTTAGATCAGAAGATTTATTCTTCATCTCGTGTCGCTGCTAATCTAGAGAAACCTGTGTTTCCTGGATGTCAGGACATAATGGTTCCTTCCTCTTCTTCTTTTTCTCTTTATTTTTCTCTCTCTTTCTTTCTTTCTTTCTTTCTTTCTTTCTTTCTTTCTTTCTCTCCCTCTTTCTTTCTTTCTTTCTTTCAAGAGAGAGCTAAAGAGCGAGCAGGGGTGGCAGTAAGAAGAGAGGGAGAGAGAGAATCTCGAGCAGGCCCCATGCCCAGGGTGGAGCCTGAATTGGGGCTCAATCTCACAACTCTGAGATCATGACCTGAGATCAAGATTTGGATGCTGAATTGACTGAGCCGCCCAGGCACCCCTGGTTCTTTCTTCATAATATGATTTTCCAAGGTTTTTAAATGTTTTTTTTCATAGTTGGTGTCACACCCTTAAAATAGGTTCCAGTCCCAAAGCATTTTGTGCTGTTGCCACATTCCCACTCTCTCCTTCAGTCTTTACCCTTGTGGGGGCATCTTCATCCCTGGAAGTCCACTCTTCAACAGGTGTCTCTTTAGGAACTGGTGAATAATTAACTGTGGTTGGCAACATTATTTGGTCTTCACTTAATTTCTCTTCTTGGCTAGATCTGTATTTCATCCCCTTAGGAATGGGAATATTATCGCTGGACAAGTGCTGACTTGAAACAGCTAGAACCATGTGACGGCCACGGTGGGGATGAAAACCTGCCCTTCCCCTCCTCTCCCTGCAAGGGGCCAGACATGTCCTCCTTGCTATTGCCAGCAGTTGTCACTGCACCACTGATATGGTCTCCTCCTCAGGAGCCTCTCCAGGGCCTTCCCTCGTCACCTCCTCCCAGGTGTTTTGTTAGATATTAGAACTGCACTTGGTGGATGAAATCTTGACACTGTTTTTTGTTTTTTTTTTTTTTAAGATTTCATTGATTTATTGAGCAAGAGTGAGAGAGAGAGCATAAACAGGGGAAGCAACAGGCAGAGGGAGAAGCAGTCTTTTCTCTGAGCAGGGAGCTCCGTGTGGGGCTTGATCCTGGGACTCTGAGATCATGACCTGGGCTCAAGGCAGCCACTCAACCGACTAAGCCACCCAGGTGCCCTGAGATCTTGACACTTTTAAGAGTCCAGTGGGGATGAAGACTAGAAGGAGACCCTCAGATTAATATTTCCAGTTTTACTCTACACTGGGAGATGTACATGTGGACTGAATGGTTGAACAAAATTTGATCACTGCCATATTTCTCTCCCTCCCCCCTGCCTCCATCCATCCATCCATCCATCCATCCTTCCATCCTTTCTTCCACTAAATTGAATTTGCTTATGGTAAATTTTGATGTGTTACGACTGCTGCTCAAACTCCATTCTTGTTTCTAGGGATGTCATGTAAAACAACAAGGTAATCTGAAGCGCATTCTTAGGCCACATTTCTTAAACTAAGCGTTTCTTAGAAGAGGTTGTGTACATTAGTGATATGTTCTGTGTGTTTTTGTCATTGTGACAGGTTGCTGGGCCAGAAGATCGGTCTGAGTCCGGACAGTCCATTTCTGGATCCCTGCCTGCCTGTGGGCCTCACAGATGTGGTGGAGAGGAACAGCCAGGTGCTGCACATCCGAGGAAGGGGAGACTGGGTGTCCTGCGGGGCGATGCTGAGTCCCCTGCTGGCTCGCTCCAACACCAGCCAGGCCTCACTGAATGGCATCTACCAGTCGCCAATTGACTTCAACAACAGCGAATTCTATGGTTTCTCTGAGTTTTTTTACTGTACAGAGGATGTGTTACGCATCGGTGGCCACTATCACGGGCCAACATTTGCCAAGGCTGCCCAGGTAAATTACTTATAAAAAAGATGACTCGTGCCAGCTGCTGCCATTGATTGGGTGCCTAACTTTGTGCCAGATGTGCAAAGAGCTCTGCATGCCTGATCTCACTGGACTCTTCTAGGGCCCCTATGGGCCCTCATTTTTATAGATGAGAAAGTAGACTCAGAAGTTAAGGAACCCATTATGCTGGATTCTCTTCTAGTTCATTAAGCTTAGGTTTCCATGCATGTCGTGATCACCCAAATTATCATCTAAGTCCAAAATTGTTGTGGTGGCTAACAGCTTTTCCTTTAGTTTTCTAATAATCTTGTTTAATGTTTGTGGCCAAAAGTGTCATCCCCAGATATTTTTCCCCTTACTGGGTATTCTTGGTTGTAATGTGCTTTTGGAAATGATGTCACACGGGTGGGCAAGTGCACTTTCATTTTCTTGGTAGGAGTCATTAGGAGGCCAGAATGGTATACAGGGTCACTTGGAATATTAGAAAGATGTTGAGAAAAGCAATGTCAGTGGAAGTATTATTTAAAACTAAAATGCAGAAGAAATAAAAATTCATTTAGAGCATATCTAGGACTTTAGCCACTTGTAAGCTTAAATCATTGGTTACCTGAATGGGTAAAAGTTTAGTTAGCTTTCTGTAGCTCCTCCTTTTTTAAAAAAGTCTTATTTATTTTAGAGAGAGTGAGCAGGTAAGTGGGGGGAGGGGCAGAGGGAGAGTATAGCTCCTTTAATTTTTTTTCAAAGATTTTATTTATTTGAGAGAGAGCATGTGTGCATGCACAGTTGGGGGAAGGACAGAAGGGGAGGAAGAGGGAGAGAATCTCAAGCATACTCCACAATGAGCACAGAGCCCAGGACCCACGACCCTGAGATCACGACCTGAGCTGAAACCAAGAGTGTGATGTTCAACAGCTGAGCCACACAGGCCCCCAATCTCCTTCTTTCATTTAGATTCATTTCTGAAGTTTTGCTTATCTTTCTGATATGGAAAAATCTGTCCTTCCTTACATTTTTTATTCTTTCCTTTCTGCTTTGTTACAGTTCTCTAGGGTTCTCTGGATAGAAGACTTGCAATTTAATAATATCTGTGGGGTACCTGGGTGGCAGTCAGTTAAGCATCTGACTCTTGATTTCAGCTCAGGTCCTGATCTCAGGGTTGTGAGATCAAGCCCTGAGTCAGGCTCTGTGTTCAGCACATAGTCATGAGATTCTCTTTCCCTCCCCCCCTGCCCCTCCCACTTGTGCTTTTTCTCTCTCTCTGAAATAAATAAATAAATGTTTTAAAAAAATATATCTATAGTATGTGTAGTATTCTGTTCCTTAAAGGCAGTCCCTAAGAAATATTGAGGGGGGTCGCGCCTGGGTGGTTCGGTGGGTTAAAGCCTCTGCTTTCGGCTCGGGTCGTGATCCCAGGGTCCTGGGATCGAGCCCCACATCGGGCTCTCTGCTCCGCGGAGAGCCTGCTTCCTTCTCTCTCCCTGCCTGCCTCTCTTGCCTACTTGTAATCTCTGTCTGTCAAATAAGTAAAATCTTTAAAAAAAAAAAAAAATATTGAGGGGGGACGCCTGGGTGGCTCAGTTGGTTAAGCATCTGTCTTCAGCTCAGGTCATGATTCCAGGGTCCTGGAATGAAGCCCCACATTGGTTTTCCTGCTTATCAGGGGAGTCTGTTTCTCCCTCTCCCTCTGTCCCACCCCAACATAATCTCTGTATCCAAAATAAATAAATAGAATGGTTTTTAAAAATTTTTTTAAAGATTTTATTTATTTATTTGACAGAGAGATCACAAGTAGGCAGACACAAGCAGAGAGAGAGGGAGAAGCAGGCTCCCTGCCGAGCAGAGAGCCCGATGCGGGGCTTGATCCCAGGACCCTGAGATCATGACCCAAGCCGAAGGCAGAGGCTTAACCCACTGAGCCACCCAGGCGCCCCAAATAGAATGGTGGTGTTTTTTTTTTTTTAAAGAGAGAAATACTGAGGAAAACCCGGTTTGTTTTTGTTCTTTCTTCTCTAACCTCCAGGAATACACTCATATTCCTTTTCCTTTCCAGCATCCAGGGCTCCCTAAATGTCCATGGCCCGCATCTTTCTCTCATTTTAAAACTTCTTCAGATTCTATTCCCTTGAACACCAAAGGGCTCAAGTTATTGCTTGCCCAAGTTGCTAGTGGCTTAATATGTTCTCTTTCTCAGGTAAAAGAGGTAATTTTGTTCTCTCTCTCTTTTTCACTTTGACTCAACCGTTACTTTCCCAGTTATTCCTTCCCTAGCAATCATGTCCAGAACTGCAGCCCTTCCCAATATTACCTATTTCCCTTTCCTGCTTTAATTTTCCTGTGAGCACTTACATCATCTAACACTCTGTATGTATGTGTATGTGCATGTTGTACGTATGCATGCATGTATATATATGTATTTGGTTGTTCTCTCACCACTAGAAGGTAAGCTTCATGAGAACAGAAAGTTTTTTCTGTTTTGTTCAATGCTAGATCTCCCTGGCACCTAGAATAGCACCTGGCACAAAGTAGACATTCAGGAAATGTTAGTTTACTGATCAGAGCAAAAGGAATCAAAGGAATGATTCCTTTGAGGAGAACTACAACATGGAGACAGGCCAATGGTAGAATTTTGACCATTATTCTGTACCATCTACTTTAGTCTGATGTGTTAGACTGACATAGGGCAGAATGAGGCTCCCTTTGGCTTTGATGTTGCTCTTCCTGGTCCTCCCTTCCCCTGTCTGAAGCTGAAGAGCAGGAGCTGTGTCAGGCTGGCTCTGTATTGGACCTGAGGTGAGGGGAATAGAAAGGAGACCCACAGCAGCCTGCATTTTGGCACTTGTGTTGCACAGTGTCCTGTGAATGAAGATGGCGCTTCTGTTTTCCTTTGTCATCTAGTAGCCCACGCGAGTAACTTTAGACATGGAGCAGCTATGAGTGTAGGGAAGTTACAGAGTTTGGCTTTAATTTCATGTCGCACCATTCCTGTGTGGTTGTTCCAGGATTACTGTGGCATGGCCTGGTCAGTACTAACCCAGAGATTCAAGAATGGCCTCTTTTCATCTCACGCAGATGAGCATCGACTCAAGTAAGTAGCTTCCTTTTTTCTCTTAGATGTGGCCTGAAAGTGTAGATGGCAGATTATAATGAGGGAGAGAGCAAGTAAGAGTACAGATGGGGTTTTATGTTGAAGGAGAATTTTGGTTTTTTTTTATTTGGTTTCCTGAGCAATAGGGGCCAAAACAGGGAGCCTAGTTTAGCGAAGTCACTGAAAACCAGGGTCACTAAAAGGTTCTCGATGAGTGGCTTGAAATCAAAAGTAGTGGGGCTTTTTAATTAAAATATGGAACAGGCAGAAAGGTATATAAAGAAAAGTAATATAAACCTCATCCATTTCAACAAATGCCAGTATTTTGCCAGTTTGCCTCATCGGCCTTCCCATTTTTGTAAACATTTGTAAAATATCTTGAACATAAACAAAAATAGAACAGTATCATGAACTCCCTTGTGTCTGTCACCCTGCTTCTCTACCAACAGTTACCAACTTCTGCCCAATCTTGTTGCATCTATTTTCCTACCCTTCTACTCCCCTCTTACCACAGTTGGGATTTTTTTTTTGAAGCAAATCCCAGATATGATGTAAGTAGACTTGTAGATACTTCAACAGGCTCCTTGAAGATAAGGACTCAAAAAGAAAAAGGGGGCACCTGAGCGGCTCAGTCAGTTAAGCATTTGACTCTTGATCTTGGCTAAGGTTGTGATTTCAGGGTTGTGAGACTGAGCCCCCTGTCGGGTGCTGGGCATGGAGTCTGCTTGAGCTTCTCTCTCTTCTCCATCTGCCTCTCCACCACCCTCTCTCACTCTCTTAAAAAGAAAAAGAAAAAGAAAAAAAAACAGTCATAATATAATTACTGCATAAAGGCATTCTTCGCCTTTGTGGCAAACATCAAGATAAAGTAGGCTCAGGTTTGGCTCCACCTAGAGGCGAGGAAGGTGAAATGGAGAGAGAAAGGTCTTTTTTTGACATCCAGTGGGAATATGTAGAAAGCATTAGAATTCTTTTTTTCCTTCTTCTTCAAGAAAAATATTTTTTTGTCACACAGATATCAGTGTTTTAAATCGGCTTGGATGTACCAAGTCCTTCATGAAGGATTCCATTTTCCCTATGACTACCCGCACCTGCAGACAGCCCAGCTGGTATATGACCGAGAGGTTCAGTGGACACTGGGAGCCATTCTGTATAAAACACGATTCTTACCACTCAGGTAAAGTGGGCTGAACTGGCATCTTGAGATCAGAGGATCTCAAGGTTGGTGGCTCAGAATAGGTTTTGTAAGTGACCTCTCTCCCTCAAAAAAGCATCCAAACTAACTCCCTCTATTACTGTACTACACTGTGAACTATTATTACTACCCAGGCATGTTGAAACAGAAAGAAGGTTGAAAATTTAATCCACAGTCTGTTCTTTAGCTTTTCAATTTCAGGAATTCAGTTTTATTTGTTTATCCATAATAAATCAGTCTTTAGGATTGAGCTGTTACTTAACCAGTTCTAAGATAGCAAGCGATCAACTAAAATGCCATTCTTCAGTTACTACAGAAAACATTGGACCAGAGAACTGAATAAGGCTGTGTGTATAGGGCAGTCTTTCCTAATGGGCAGAGTCACTCTAGAGATCATGTCATTGACTTAGAAGGCTTTTTGGTGGGCCAGAATGAGAACAAAGCACATGAGAAGCCCTTTGGGGGGCATTGTCATCAAGCCGTGAACACCTGATGTCTTGCTCTATGTACCATAAGATATATGGGATAATTTTTAGGTTCTCTCTCCTCTGGATTATTTCAGATAAACTAAAATGAATTTTTAATCTTTGCTGCCTGTTTCTCTAACCTCAGAAGGCAGGTGGTGGAGAGGGGTGAGAGAAGTGGGGAGCTAGAGAGTATGTTATCCAGATGGAGGGCTGATGACCACCATGAATAGCTGTCCCAGTATCTACCAGTTCTCATCTGTGAGGACAAGCCAGAAGTCCATATTTTACAGGCAGGCTTTTCAGTTTGGAGATTGACATTTTATGTTTATTTTTTTTTAAGATTTTATTTATTTATTTGACAGACATAGGTTACGAGTGGGCAAGAGAGGCAGGCAGGGAGAGAGAGGAGGAAGCAGGCTCTCCGAGGAGCAGAGGGCCCGATGTGGGGCTCGATCCCAGGACCCTGGAATCATGACCTGAGCCAAAAGCAGAGGCTTTAACCCACTGAGCCACCCAGGCGCCCCGGAGATTGACATTTTAAAAAAACGCTGCAGGTCAAACAAAACGAAAATGGACCTCGTGTCTAGACTAAAGGGCAGCTTCTGTTCTTAAGCACACAGGCTGCTGCCCTTTGGCTTAGGTCTCCTTACTTTTTTCCAGACTACAGTATTACTGACCAGGTGACAGCTTTCTCTAGACAGAGCCTAACCGCTCAGGAAGCACAGTCAATTTTGTTTTAAAGATTTAGATGCACTCTGATGTCTTGATTGAATTTAGGGGCCGCCCCGTTCTTGTTAGTACTGTATTTACAAACTGGATGCATGTGTTTAGGGAATGGTTTGGGGTCACTGTTAAGACTAAGGTTATAGAGGGGCACCTGGGTGGCTCAGTGGGTTAAAGCCTCTGCCTTCGGCTCAGGTCATGATCTCAGGGTCCTAGGATCGAGCTCCGTATCGGGCTCTCTGCTCAGCAGGGAGCCTGCTTCCTCTTCTCTCTCTCTCTGCCTGCCTCTCTGACTTCTTACTGTTCATTTTTTTTGCCTTCGAATTTTTTCCTCAGATCCTGGAGGATGTAGGCCTATGATGCTCCCTCTTCCTGTAGGCCCTGGCAAAGAAAGTGCAGGAGGAACCACACAGCAGTCCTCAGGCTGAAGACATTCTTTAGCTTTGCTTGCTCTGTGGAGCTAGTATCCTGGCATATTTACACGAATAGCATAAAGTGGGACACCACTGGCCTTTTAAATCAGCATAGCTGTCTCTCTTTGAAATTAACATGACTTTCCACCTTCCTACTCTTTCTAGGGATCTACGGCAAGAAGGTGTCCGGCAGGCCCATGGCAGCTGGTTCCGCCTCTCCTTTGTCTACAACCACTATCTCTTCTTCGCCTGCATCCTGGTGGTGCTATTGGCCATCATCCTGTACCTTCTGCGTCTGCGCCGAATTCACCACCGACAAACTCGACCCTCAGCTCCACTGGACTTGCTGTGGATTGAGGAGGTGGTGCCCATGATTGGGGTACAGGTAGGGCCGTGAGGCCAGACAAAGACTGAGGAAGCCCAAGTACCCCAGAGTGCTGCCCATTGAATTCCACCACTTTCTTGTTTTGGCCTCAGATGCTGCTTTGCCTGACCTTGGGATATTTGGCCTTGGAATTTCTACCTTAAAGCTACTTTAATTCCTTTTCATTATCTAGGTCCTCTTCTCTGAGAGAAGCTGTAATTTAGTCTGTGAAGAACTAAATAATGAGAGTTTGGTGCTAACAAAGAGGACCAGTCTTAGTCCAGTGGAAGCATGCTTCTACCCCTTTATCTGAGAGGTCTGGTGTGTTTCTGGCATCTAGACTTTTCTCCCCTTGCTAAAGCATGAAGTTTGGCATTGGGCAGACTGGAAGCCTGGTTGTAACCAAACTGGAGCATCTGATACAAAGCCGAAGACATTCCAGCAAGTGCAGCAGCCGCTTCTTTCTCTGTAACAGAGATATCATTTATGTGGACATCCACACTCTTTAGTAGGGATCCAAGATATTTCAGTGCAACAGAGCGTTTCAGTGCAACAGATGTGAGCTTCCAGGCAAACAAACATAGTTTCTTTGCTTACTTGACAAAGAAGCCATTGTGAGTGTGGTCCAAGATCCCTGACATAATGTTGCTGATGTTAATTAATTAGTGATTTTTAAATTAGTGATGTTAATTAATTAGTGATTTTAAAAGGTTGGAACCCTTTCTAAGTGAATGGTAAGTTGAAGACTTTGACAGTATCTTATGTGATACCTGGTATGACCAGGATGGAAAATGTTTCTGTGTCTATGTGCTTCACCAGCTGTTTGGGCATTAATTTTTCTTTTCAAGCCTTAAGTGTGCTTGTAGGATGGAGAAACTGATGGGATCGGAGATCTGGGTTTGTCTGATTTTAAGTCACTGTCTCTAGGCCTATTTTTATGAGCCGCTTTACAGGAAAATTCAAAAAGAGTTCCTTTATTTCACTAAGATCAATACATAGTTCAGGGAGGGGTATATTTGGGTTGTTTTTAAAGGAGGAAAGAACATGTCAGTAAAGTGGGCAAAGGCAATAAAATCCAAGCTCTTATTTATTAATGTTTTCCTGAGAAATAGAAATTTTCTCAGTTTGACTCTTGGAATGTCTGAAAAGAAGCAAATTCTAAAGTTGGGAATAAATAGGTAAATCTGTTAAGAAGCCACCTGGCAACTTTCAGAACCTTTGTTAAGAGATTGCTCAGTCACAGACTGTACTTCCATTAAGGAGTAGAGAAGAGAAGCCATTTGATTATATTTTCATCCACTGTCCTTTAGGAGCTCTGTTCTGCCAGTACATGTAGCCTTTAATTTGCAACTTCCCCTGTGGGATCTTCCTCATGCTTTACCCTTTCCTACATGTAGCCTTAAATGTCCTTCCCAAGAATATGCTCCCAGACTTGAAGTAGCTTTCTTTTCTTTTTTTGTCACTTTATTTTTAGGGTTAGATGAGTACAGGGAATGATCCCTGACTTTAGTGGGGAAAAAAGTAGAATTGTTAAAATATAAATTCCATAGTGGGATCAGAAAGGAATTAAATGCTTCATAAAACAGAGAAAAAGAAATCAAGATCCTCCTAGAGATAAACTGAGATGAGAATAAGTATACTTACTCTTAGTTGGCAGGCGAAAAGATGATGAGTCTTAAATTGTTTTCAAATGAAATAAAAATGGATCTAGCAAAGAATCTTATAGCTCTCTCTGGAAATACTTTAATTTTTTATGAGGGCTTCATGTCACAGCAATTTCCTTTCATCTTTAAGACTTCTAAATTGACTCCATTTTCTGACTCCTTACCTTTGTGTCACTGTGAGTGAGCCCTTGCCTTATGAGTACTGCCTATAAATAATGTCAGAATATGTTTTTTGGTAGCCAGTGCCTCCTCCAGTACTCTTACTTTTTCTGTCATCTTGGTTTCCAAGTGAGATCTGGTCACGATCTGGCCAAAAGCTATCTAATTGGCTAATAGTGATCATATTCGTGTGCTCAAAATGAAGGTGAAGCAGGGAGGAGGTGTGATGAGTCCAGTTTGAAAGCTCTTATTAATGAAGTTATTCTTCCTTCTGGTTATAATAATGATAGCTGCCATTTTTTAAGCCTTTACTGTGTACCATACACTCTTACGAATTTTATGTATGTTATTTAATCATTATGACAGCCTTTCAGATGGATATTACTTTTTGTGTTCTTTTTATAATTTTATAAAGAAAACTGGGGATATCCTATGCTTATCATTTTTTTCAATGTAAATGTTTCTTATTTTTAATTTATTTTAATTGGTTTCTGGGTTTTTGTTTAGTGTATTATATCCTGTTTATTATTTTAATATTATAGGATCTAGGCTTGGCTTTGTTACTGTATGATTTTTCAGAGTTCTTTGTATCAGTGTAAGAAGGACAAATTCTTATCATACTCCTCAGAAAAACTGAATATTTGCTGTTGGTATTGGTTCCTGTGCTGCTTTCATTACTCCCAGTTAACAATTTTAAATGAAATCTCATTAGCTAGAAACAGAGGCCACTTACTCTTTGAAGGCCAATTACTTATATATATATTGCTTTCTCATAATCGTCTTATGAATGGAATCAATCTTGCCTTTTAGCTCTTAGTTTTTAAAGATTTTTTTAAGATCCGTGTTTGTATTTCTGCGTTTTCAGTGGTTTCCCTGTGAAGATAATTATAGTTTCATTGAATTCACATGCCAGCAGTTCCTTTGAATCTTAACCAACCAGTTTTCTTGATAACAGCAAAATGAATGTAACTGTTTTTGTACTTTTATCATTAATGAGACAGGTCACAAATGTCAAAATCAGAGTCAGATAAGAGGTGATGCTTTTATTGGTCTTACTATGGCACAACCCATCACTTTTTCTGAATTCTTGTCACTAAAACATAATGAAAATATGTATAATACCCATGTATATGGCATTATGTTGACTTAAGTTGCAGTTAACTCTAGGTCAAATTATACTGTCTTTGTCTCTGTACCTTAGCTCCTTGGATTGATTTTCCTTGGTGCAGGGGATTTAGTCACTTTCCAATAGCCTTGTCTTAATCTTTCATGTTACCTAAAGCATACCCCCTCCCCTTCCCTCAGCCTGACAGCTTTCTTTAACTTCAAAGGCCTTGGGTAGTGATTATTAATATGTGGTTGATTGAGTCTGTCATGCACTTGCTAAACTAATCTTTTCAGGGATTAACATTTAGTATCACATCCGTATTTGTTGTTGAGGTGTAGGGGACATATAACATCGTATTGGCTTCAGGTGTACAACACAATGACTTGATATTTATATACACTACAAAATGATCACAATGAGTCTAGTTTTCCCCGTCACCGTATAAAGTTAAAGTAACATGCAACTCGGTGTTATTGACTGTAGTCACCATGTTGAACATTACATCCCATGACGTGACTTATTTTATGACCCCTTCTTCTGTCTTGCCCACCCTCCCTACTCCCCTGTGCTCTGGCAACCACCAGTCTGTTCTCTGATCTGAGTTTTGTTGTTTCTTCTTTTGTGTTTTAGATTCTACATATAAGTGAAATCATACATTTGCCTTTCTCTGACTTATTTCACTTAGCGTAATACCACAGAGTCCATCCATGTCACAGATGGCAAGATTCCATTCTTTTTCGTGGCTGAAGTAATATTATTTTGTGTGTGTGTGAGGGTGGAGGGGAATTGTGTATGTCTTCTGTATCTGCTCATCCATCAATGGGCACTTTGGTTGTTTCCTTCTCTTGGCTATTGTGAATAATGCTGCAGTGAACATAGGGGTGCATATGCCTTTTTGAATTAGTGCTTTTCATTTTCTTCAGATAAATACCTGGAAGTAGACTTGCTGGGCCACATGGTAGTTACGTTTTTAGTTTTTTGAGGGACCGCCATACTGTCTTCCATTATGGGTGTACCAATTCATATTCACGATAGTACACAATAGTTCCCTTTTCTCTCCATCCTCACCAATACTTGTTATTTCTTATCTTTTTGTTAATAGCCATCCTGACAGATGTGAGATGATATATATCATGGTTTTGAGTTACATTTCTCTGGTAGTTACTGATGCTGAGAGCATCTTTTCATGTGCCCGTTAGCTGTCTGTATGTCTTTAGAAAAGTATCTTTTCAGGTTCTCTGCCCATTTTTAAATTAGATTTTAAATTAGATTGAGTTATATAGTTCTTTTTATAATTTGGATACTTAACCCTTTACCAGATTAGTGATTTGCGAATATCTTCTCCCATTCAGTAGGTTGCCTTTTTATTTTGTTCATGGTTTCCTTTGCTGTACAGAAGCTTTTTAGTTTGATACAGTTCTCATTAGTTTATTTTGGTTTTTATTGCCGTTGCCATTGGAGTCAGATCTAAAAAAAATATAGCCAAGAGTGATGTCAGGAAGCTTATTGCCTATGTTTTCTTCTAGGAGTTTCATGGCTTCTGGTCTTATATTCAAGTTTTTAATCCATTTTGAGTTAATTTTTGTGTATAGTATAAGATAGTGGTCCAGTTTCATTCTTTTCCATGTGGTTCTTCAGTTTTCCCAACACCATTTATTGAAGAGACTATCTTTTCCCACTGCGTATTCTTGCCTCCTTTGTTGTAAATTCATGGATCATAAATGCAAGGGTTTATTTCTGGGCTTTCTGTTCTGTTCCATTGATCTATGTTGTCTGTTTTTATGCCAATTCCATACTGTTTTAGTTACTACAGCTTTGTAATATAGTTTGAAATCAGGGAGCATGATGCCTTCACATCCATATTTACATTTTTGAAATAAAATAACTTCTATTTCTTTTTTTGTTCTTAATGTTAGTCACCATACAGCACTTCATTAGCTTTTGATGTAGTTTTCCATGATTCATTGTTTACGTATAACACTCAGTGCTCCATGCAATATGTGCCCTCCTTCATACCCATCACCAGGCTAACCCATCCCCCACCCCCTCCCCTCTGAAACCCTCAGTTTGTTTCCTGGAGTCCATAGTCTCTCATGGTTCATCTTCCCCTCTGATTTCCCCCCCTTCATTTTTCCCTTCCTTCTCCTAATGATCTCCATGCTATTCCTTATGTTCCACATAGAAGTGAAACTATATAATTGTCTTTCTCTGCTTGACTTATTTCATTTTGCATAATCCCCTCTAGTTCCGTAACTTCTGCTTCTCACTGGTGTCATCTAAATAGTTGCTCTCCCACCCCTATTCCTATTCTTTTGTTTTGCTTTTTGTCAGCAGTGAAAGACAAGTGGGTGGTATGACTTAGGAGAAAGAAGACTGGCGTCGGGAACAGCAGACTTGGTTTCTTGTCCTGACTTGGTCGTTGACTAGCTCTGGCATTCCAGGCAAGTCACTTGCTCTCTCTGGTTCATTTCTCATCTATAAAACAAGGTGGCTAGACAAGATGCTCTGAGGCTGGTTCCAGAGGGACTAAGGGACTAACTGTTGGCCTAAGGAGCTTAAAGGTGAGGGAGAATGGAGGAAAGTGATAGAGTTTTAGGAAGTGGATTTTGGTCTTTGTTTTGAAAGGCTAAGTTGCCCAAGGGAGCCAGTGGTCATCTCCTACTTTATCCATTGTCCCTGACATTAAGGTTGATGGGAATGGACTTTCCAACAGCAATCATTATATGTAAATTTCAGAAGACAAGATTTCTGCAGCTGGGATTTTAGAAGTCTCTCTTCTGTTAACCCCCTTGGTTTTACAGATGATGAAATTGAGGCCGAGAGCACTGGTAATATGTGCGAAGTCACAGTGAGTGGCCTCCTGGATTCTGTTTTACATACCTTTGACAGCTGCAATGAAATTCTCATTGAATCTTCCCATAAGATTGTATATTTCAACAGAAATACACATTGAATCTTCCCATAAGATTGTGTATTTCAACAGAATCTGTTCTTTATAATAGAGCTGACTGCAAGTAGCCATGCCCAATCTTTAGAATTGCTTCTGACCTTCATTTGTGATTGCTTTGCTCACATTTAGAAATAAAATACGAAAGAAATACTTCATTAGAGGGGCACCTGGGTGGCTCAGTGGGTTAAGCCTCTGCCTTCGGTTCAGGTCATGATCCTGGGGTCCTGGGATTGAGCCCCCTATCGGGTTCTCTGCTCAGCAGGGAGCCTGCTTCCCCCCACTCCCCCCCCCTCCCACCCCCACCTGCCTCTCTGCCTACTTGTGATCTCTGTCAAATAAATAAATAAAATCTTAAAAAAAAAACCTTCATTAGAAATAGCACTAAGTTGTGACTAGATTTATTCTACCTTCTATATTTCTTTTAATACTTTTACATTTTAGATGTTTCTTTTTTGTACAATTTTGTACAATTTTCTTAACCACAGCAACTAAGCAATTCATCTGATGGTTAGAATTGATATTATTTAAGGTGTAAATGCCAATCAGATCTACCTCATTAATGAACTTGGCTGTAATTCTCGGGCAGTTCTCAGACTCCCTTACAGAAATAAAATGCTGTTCCTTTTTGCTGTCTTTAAACTTCTTTTCATACTAATTCAGAACTAGTATCTAATTTCCCTCTATGCTGTGGTATGTGATGTCCCTTCATTTGGGATCAAGAATTAAGTTAGATTAGCCACAGATCCTTCAGATTCTCCCAGATGAGCGGCTTAGGTCATGTGTAGTTTCAGAGTCTGGCCACTAGGGCCACATGCTAGGATTTGGTTGGTGTTAACAAAAAATACTTGTTAAAAAACAAGGACTTTTTTATTATATACTAATAGATTTCCCGTGTGTTATTACATAAGTGTTTCCCCTTTACTCTAATTCATTATTTCCAGTTTGTCAGTGCCATTATTAGAGGGACAGAGGAGGTCAACATTTGTTGACCATTTTGTTCCTCTGGAAGTCTGAGTGCTAAGAAAAGCCTTTTATTTGTAAAATCGAGTCATTACTCATACTATAAGGACTTTTTACTTTAAAAGTGTATTCAATCATGGCCTGCCATTTTTATAAAAACCAAAGTTGAAAAACGTTTCTGAGTCACAGGATGTTTATAACCACGCATGCCTGATTTCAGGCAAGCCTGGGGACACGTCAGCTCCTGAGCCTCTCCTTTTTAAGTAGTGCCTGGGCTCACAGGCCCCCTGGCGGTCTACTACTCTGTTTCTCCAGTATTAAGGTAGCCCTGCTGCTTTCCCGAGGAGCCCCTCCTGCAGAGGACGTTCCTGAGTTTGGCCTGTTAAAACTGGTAGTGGTGCAGGCTCTGTACCTTATTAGCTTCACAACTTTCTCTGCAGGCAAGGATCCTAGATGAACACTCTGATTTTTGGTATTGCTGTCATTATGTTGTGTTTGAAATTCTCATTCCATGGTTCTCCTTTTGTGGAAGCCCTGACGTGTATGCCTTGTCTCCTCCATCGCTTCTGCCTGCAACAATGAACTCCGCAGTGTTGTAAGGCATTTATTATGACCCACAGCCAGAGAGTCCCTTCTTGCTTCAAAGAAACCAAAGGCTGCCTGTATTGCATCACTTTGGGGGGTTGCTAAGACTGTATGTTTTTCTAATGCTTCACATTAAGTAATTTTGCTCAATAGTTCTTAAAATTCTGTTAAATACTGTTAAACCAGTGTCGTACAAAAGTGCAATGCATATTAGAGAGAGATGCATTGTCCCTTATGCTGGGACATGGGTATATGTGTTACATAGGCCAATATGGAACCCACCATTCATTCCAGAACTGGAAGGAAGGCTACAGATCGGCTGGTTATCCTGATGTCATGAGCATCACTCTAGGCAATAGCTAATCAATACCTCTTCTACAATGGACAACATTTGTCAGTGTAAGTTAAAGGCAAAAAATTCTGGACTGATAAAAAAGCCAGGTGTTTTAATTTCCTTTGATGTTTTAAAAACTGACAGAATTATTGACAGACTTAAAAATATTAAGGGAAATTCATTTAATCTTCTAGATATATGATGACTTATTTTGAAGGAAGTATCTGGGACCTCAATCTGTAATTGTTCATTTTCCATTCACTCATGCAGTATTTGGTCTATGTCTGAAGCTGGGAATAATGCAAACATAACAATTCAGATAATCTCCATTCACCAAGAGCTCATAGATAGGCACACTACAGTTATATAGCTAAATGCAACCAAAATCTGTTTTTCCAAACTTACCTATCTGTAATAAAAGAAAAATGAAGTAAAACATTTGGAACTTGAACTTACTCTTTGCCACTTTGTTGGAGGGAACTGTAGAAGCCCTAGCATTTGGCTTTTGGGGTTGGGTCAGACTGCTCTCTGCTGACTCAGTTATTGACTAAGGACAACCTCAGTCTGGGGAATCATGAGATGATGAATAGGAATCTGCCCCAGTCACCAGTTTCCTTTCTTTAAAGAATTCTATCTAGAAGAGGTGGTGATAACCTGTGAACACACTAGTAGGATCAGATTAAATGAGATGGGGGTTGGTAGAAATTTGGAGGGGATGGCAATAAGCCAGTCAAAGCTTTCTAAGGTGCCTAGGCTATTAGGGCCTAGGCCAGTGGTGCCCAATTGCCTGCATGCTGAAATGACCTAGGGATTTTAAAATATATCTATTACTGCTTCCAGAGATCATGATTTAATTAGTCTTGGGTGAGGCTTGGGCTTCAAGATTTTCAAAAATTCTAATGTGAAAAAAGTTAGAAACTACTTCTAACAATAGCATAAGCCCCAGGATCTGGAATTTTTTTTTTTTTAAATCAAAGACAAAATTTAACTTCTGTTTTGCTTGAACATGGTAACTGTAGGTCACAATGAAACTCACAGAATATTGGACTTGAAAGGGAACTGAGATCATCTAATTGAGATTATAAATGGGCAAACCTCAGGCTATTTATGGCTCGCAGATATGTTCAGCCTGCATCACGTTCTAAAAACCCTGAAATTAGTTGCTAACCCATGAGAGCTTTCACATAAAAATCTAGATGTTCTGTTTCTTTAAAAAAATCAGATCTGACAACTCGGCCTATACAGCAGGAACATGCCAGAGCCCAGCAATGGTTTAACCCCTTAGCTGGGGCACCTGCTTTCCACTTTGCCACAGTCTTCACCAGCCATACCCTAGTCGGTGTTTGTTTTGATCCAACTCTTGCCTTCTACAAAACAAGAAACTAGCTTTCTGTTTTTCTTTTTACCCACTGCTCCCAGCTCCGCAGCATAAGGAAGCTCATTCCTTTTGCATGAAAGAGCTTCAGCTTCTGAAGGGCAGGAATCTTGCTCTCTCCAAATGTTCTCCTCCAGCTAAATACCCCTAGTTCCTTCAAGTCTTCCCTGTGGGGTATAGGGTTCTGGAGTCCTCACCATCCTGGTCCCTTCCTCTGGATACATATTTAGTGGTTCGTGTCTTCCTTAAATGTGGTACCCGTGATGAAACACAGCACTTGCATGGAGGTATTGAGTGTGGCTGTGACACTTCCACTGATGAAATCTGTACCACCAGCGTCGTCATACCATTGGTGCATGTTGAGCCTGTGGCCAACTGAAATCTCTGTCTTTTTTATATGAAATGATACGATGCCAGGTTTCTCCACCTCAAACTTATACAACCTATTTAATTAAAATGAGGATGTTATATTTATAATCTGTTTAATTTCATCTTGCTGGTACCACTGTGGAACTGTTTTGAGTTGGGACTGTCATCGATATTACATTAACAATGCTGGGTTGTTCCATCCTCAAATCCGATCTTTGTGATGCCTTTATCCAAATCACCAGTTTAAAAAAATAAAGTTGAGGGGCGCCTGGGTGGCTCAGTGGGTTCCTCTGCCTTCCGGGCAGGTCATGATCCCAGGGTTCTGGAATCGAGCCCCACATCGGGCTCTCTGCTCAGCGGGCAGCCTGCTTCCCCCTCCTCTCTCTGCCTGCCTCTCTGCTTGCTTGTGATCTCTCTCTGTCAGATAAATAAAATCTTAAAAAAAAAAAAGTTGAATAAGACAAAGCCCTGTGAAATAGCAACAGAAATCAAAAGACTAAAATTACAACAATTAATTAAACAAAAATTTGTTTACGTATCTGAATAGATGTCCGTGTACTACAAATACCATCAAGACCATACTTTAATTATCCATAAGGCTGTTCAGAAACCCTTTCAGGAACTGACTCATACTAGGTATTCCATTCATCTAACCTAGCGATGTAACAGCACAATCAAAAGAACTAGGTTAGTGCTTGATGAGTCAAAGTGGGTTACCAATGATTTTCTCCTTTACTAAGTACTTATAAGCCATTTTGCTACATACAGACATTAAGCTTGTCAGATTGCACCCTTTCCCCATTGTGAAAATCAGGATACCAGAAGACACTATTTCCTGCCGAAGGCTCTCTGGCTACTTAGGGTGTGTGCCAGTCCTTCCCTTTGAATCTTCACCTGATGGAAGTGAAGTCGAGATCCTAAAGAACTTCTGCTTAGACATAATTCAGGACTCAGGAGGTCAAGGAGATGAAGTGAGGCATGTAGAATCAAAAGCTTGCCAACGTTAAGAAATCCGAGACAGTCTATTAAGAAGCAGCAAAGGCAAACATTTCTTTATCTAGTACATTAAACATGATTTTCAACAAGAAAACCAAATTTACAAATATTTTAAAAAGGACTCTTAGGTTAAACATACTTAATGACACTCTTGATCCAGTGACTTTGTAAAAAACAAAGAATTTTAAATAACTTGACCAATTTCGTATGCCAAGGTCATCCTTTTAGAAAACTCCCAAGTTCTTTGCTCTCTGATGAGCTCTCAAAAGCACTTTCAGTCCTAGGAAGCTGATCCTCTAAGAATTATTTTGGGACTCTTCGGAGTTCACTCATGAGCCAAAGGGCAACACTGAGCAGAGCCAGGGAGCCCGACTGGTGAGTGGCAGCCAAAGGAGTTGGAACGTACATCAGCAGAGTGCTAATGCCCAAGCCCACCTGTTACAGAGGAAAGAATGCAGTAAAAAAAAGCAGGAACCACAAATTCAGAATTGACATGACTGGGCATGGACAACCAGATACATAAACCTCCACATTCTCCCATTCAAAACATTAAAAATATGTATTTAAAATGTTCACAAGTAAGTATACTCACAGCAGAGGAAATTCAAACAAAATAGATAAACCTAAAATTCTCCATAATAATCCTTTATCTTAGCCCAGCTACCCTCCCCAAAGATAGTCATCAGTTTCCATACACTTGTACTTTTGTATCTGTGTTTATAAAGAAACATACTTTTGTGCTTTAAAAAATGGGGTTCTGTTACCCCCTTTTTTTTTCACTTAACAATATATGTCGAGATCTTACTATTTTGAACTGCTACACAGTATTACACAGTATGTGTGTACCATTGTTGTTTGTTTAGGTGGTTTCTGGTTTTTCTTGCTATCACAGCAATTCTACCATGAAATTACTTTGTACACAGGTCTTTGTGCCTTAGAATATTTCTAGAGCAGCCACTAAGAAGTCAATTTGTTGGACCAACGGATTATACATTTAACATTTTATTTTTTTAAATTTATTTATTTGTCAGAGAGAGAGAGAGCAAGAGAGAGTGAGCACAGGCAGACAGAGTGGCAGGCAGAGGCAGAGGGAGAAGCAGGCTCCCTGCTGAGCAAGGAGCCTGATGTGGGACTCGATCCCAGGACACTGGGATCATGACCTGAGCCGAAGGCAGCTGCTTAACCAACTGAGCCACCCAGGCGTCCCTATACATTTAACATTTTAAAAGCTATTGCCAGGGCACCTGGGTGGCTCAGTGGGTTGAGCCGCTGCCTTTGGCTCAGGTCACGATCTCAGTGTCCTGGGATCGAGTCCCGCATCGGGCTCTCTGCTCAGCAGGGAGCCTGCTTCCCTCTCTCTCTGCCTGCCTCTCTGCCTACTTGTGATCTCTCTCTCTCTGTCAAATAAATAAATAAAATCTTAAAAAAAAAAGCAGCTATTGCCAAACTGCCCTCTGAAAAAACTATACCAACTGATGCTCTCACCAAGAATATAGGAAGGTATCCATTTTCCTAGCCCTATGCCAATACCTGATTATCTTTTCAAAAAAAATTTTCCCCCAATCTGACAGGCACAAAATGGCAAACATTGTTTTAATTTGCTCCTCTCTGATAACGAGTGAGGCTAAAGACCTTTTCATGTTTATTGGCCATTCATTGTTCCTCTTGTGAGAACTGTGTATACTGATAACCCTCGTTTTGAGTATTCTTTATTAAGATAAAAATTTTAAATAAATACACAAAATTTATTAGAAGATATATAAAGATATAATCAATATTATAAGTACTGAAAATATTTTCTCCTAGCCTGTCACCTTTCTTCAACTTAGTTTTGGGGTCACCCTCAGACCAAAAAGAAGTGGTCTGTACCTGTGCATATGCCAGAGCTAGCAGAGTCGCTGCGGCCATCTTGGTCCTTCGAGGAAGCGAGATTCTCCGGGAGAGGAAGTAGAGCACTGTCACGGCTGTAACTGACGTGATTCCCTGCGGGGACGAAGGCCTCTCATCAAGAATCTGGGAGAAATGCTCCACCCTCCTGCTTTCTGCCTGTCCGCTGCATCTCTCCTCTAGGACCAGTGAGTCACCCTGAGGGTTCCTTGTCCCAGACCCAGAGAACCATAATTCCTCCTTGGTCTCCTTCATGCTCTTCTGCTTGCCACTTAAATGCTCGTGTTCCCTGAGGCTTTACCAGCAGTTTCTGCACCCATCACGCTACACACTCTTCTCAGGTGGGTGCCCCTCCACGTGTGGCCCTCACCTTTGAAATCACTCTTTGCATCCTAATGCCTCATTTTACCTCCTCTCTAATCCTGTATTTTTAAAGCAGGGCTGACCCCAGCGCATGAAGCTTATTACCTTCCTGGGCTGTGAGTAGAGGAGGTAGTAGAACTGGCAACTAGGCTAAAAATAAGCCCAAGTCTCATTTCCATTCCCCACTCTGGCAACAGGATCCCCTCCCCACTTCTATGATGTCAAGGAGAATGTTTTTCTATCATTTTCTGTATCCACTTTTCCTTTCAGAGCTGTCCATGATGACAGTTCATCCGGACTTTACTTATTACAAAATGTTGGTGGAGGGGCCTGAGCCCAAACAAGGTAACTGGCCCAAGCCCCGGTGTTGCCTTTGGGGATCTGAGGTCTCTGGCCCTCTCTTTGGGTGTGCTTCAACCATTACACCCAACACACCTCAATCTGACGACATCCTCCATCTCCAGCCCGATGCTCATTTCAATAGTCCCATCTCTGGGTGTGTCTTAAGTATGCCACAGAATAAACTTTGGGATCTTCTTTAGCTTCCTTCCTATAACCCAATCTTCTATTCCTTAGAGCCTCTCTCTGATCCAACATTCTCTTCAAGCCCTGCTCTTCCATGCAGCCTAGAGCCCCACCACTCTCACCTGCATTACTGCAATGGCCCCTCTGCTTCCTGCTGGCCCGCCTGCTGCCAGTCTTGCCCTGCTCCAGTGTATCACGCCCAGGCTACCAAGCCAATCTTAACATGACCCCACAGGCCCTTAATAAATATCAGCTTAATTAAGATGAGAAATATTTATGATGCTCTTAGCTCCCTGGGGTTTTGGGTCAGCTCTGACAATTATGTGTTCAGCAACCACTGTCTTTGCCCTCTCTTCTCTACTCAGCCTCATTTCCACTAAAATCACTCTCCTATGTGTGTGTAGGGTTGATGGATGTTATCCTTTGCCAGATGGTAAAAGGCACATGTGAACTTCAGTAAGACAGTATTATCCCCAAAGCCAGAATTTGGCTGGAACAGGTGTGGGTAATTAGGACAAAAACATCCCATCAGAGAATTGGTAGGAAATTTCTTCTAAAAAGTAAAGGAAATCTAGTGCCCATGGTATTCTACCTTTCAGGGCTGCCATCAGTGCTTCAGACACCCCAAAGCCTGGAAGAGGCTCCCTGGACTCAGCAGCTGGTAACCACCAGCCAGACTCACCAAAATCCGGTGATCAAACTGCACCATGGTGGGATTCTCAAAAACATTCTTCAGGATGGGGGAGAAGGTAAAGAGATCCTCTGGGATCCAAGATTCTCCCATCTTCGGGAAAGAGTTGTACACAAGTCCAGCATCCAGCCCTGCCACAAAAGCCCCTATATTCCAAGGTAAATGGTATTTATTAAAATGAGATAGAAAAGAGCTCAAATACTAGTTCTGCCACAGAAAAAGTCTATTATTCCAGAGTTAAACAAAAGGAATCGAGGATAAAAAGATCTAAGGGGTTCTCAAACAGAGAATATACATCAGCACCACCACGAGAACTTAAAAAACAAAACAACACCACAAGTGCGTCCTCACCTTCTCCCACTGAAGATTCTGCATGTCTCCCATAACTAGAAGCTCTAGAGCAAGGCACATTGGATGGAAACACTTCCTTAGTGATTTTGATGCCCTCCTTATCCCACTATGAACGCCATCTATTCTGGAAATGCTCTTCCCTCGGATACCTGTATAATTTACTCCTTCATTTCCTCACATCTCCACTCAATGTCACCTTATCAAAGAGATCACCCCAATGATGCTGTGTAAGGCAGCACTTGCCCAAACTCACCTCTATCCCCTTATCCTGCTTTATTTTTTTCATAGCACTGAACACCATCTGCCATATGTTTTCATTGTTTATTATCTGTCTTCCCCAAGTGCTCAAAAAAATGTTTGTTGAGTGAACACAGAAGTGAAAAAATTTATAAACTAAATATTGGATAAACATATAAAGTATCCATGAGTTAATGGATGACTAATCCATTATTTATGATCAAAGGCGGACTCAGGGATGTTTAGATCACATTCCTTGTTTTTAAAAATAGCACATATAAAGTCAAAATTCATGTTCTTCCATCAAAAATGGACGGAGGTGAATCACTGGTTTGATGGTTTTCATTGGAGCAGTGCTACTGAACAGAACTTTCTGTGATGATAGAAAAGTTCTATATCTGCCAGCCAACACAGTAGCTGCTAGCCACATGTGGCTACTGAGCACTTAAAATGTGGGTAGTGTGACTGACGAACTAAATTTTACATTTTATTTAATTTTAATTAAGTTTAGACAGGCATGTGAGGCTAGCGATTAATGTACTGGATGGTACAGTACTCGAGCAAGAGAGGTAGGGTAGAGATGTGATTTAAAGAACGAAAAAGACCTGTATCAGTCTCTTTGCCCCAATGAGTTCATCTTAGACCATCTTTGAGGACAGGACTTTTCTCTGATTTGCACCTAGCCTTTGCTACATGCCAGGTACTTTTCTAAGCATTTCACATGTATCACTCATACTATTACTAACATCCCCATTATGAGACCACTGAGGCTCAGGAGGTTATACAGCTTGCCCAAGGTCAGAGAGTTCATAGGTGGTAAAGCCAGGATTCGAACCTAGGCAATCTGGATCCAGATAAATGCTCAATATTTGTGTTCAAATGATTGGGAAGCAGAATTTTTGGAAGGGAGGGAGGAAAAGAAAACAGAGAAGGGAGATGATGGGTCTGGAAAGGCAAGTGTGAAGGACAAAGTGTTTGGCAAGAGACCCCCTCTCCCCCATGAGGGGGGAACAAAACTAGACCACGCGGGATGTGAAGAGTCCTACCTGAGAGTGCGGTAAGGAACACCAGGCCTGCTGTTCCATGAGCACATCGCCTCAGCCACAGGAGCTGACGAGTTTCAGGCAACTAAAGAAGAAGAAACCATTCCGATAAACTGTACTGCAGGAACTAAGGGAGACAGCAAAGATCTCCAAGGCCAAACCCAAGTGACAATCTGAGGTCAGATCTTCTTTGATGCCCTAAATAGGTTAAGCAGTCCCAGGAGATTTTCTGGTCTAACATGCATCATATTTTACTACATTTACTGTCTGTCTTCCCTGCTATCCTGTAAGTCTTGTGAAGGCAGGAACTGCCATCTGTCCTGCTTAGTGAAGTAATCCTAGCTCAGGGCTTGGTATGTAAGTACTCAATACATACCTGTTCAATAATGATTTGCATTGTTCAAGGGAAAAATGCTTCACCATGGTTGAAATGATGTGCCTTAAGATACAGGACTAGATTTTCATGTTGTTTGTGATATTTCATGTTTAGCAAATATAGTCAGAATCAAAACTGAAATCCCTCAAGTAGAGGGACCTGGGTGGCATCGTCGGTTAAGCTTCCAACTCCTGGTTTCAGCTCAAACAGTGATCTCAGGTCATGAGATCAAGCCCTGTGTCGGGCTCCACACTCAGCCCAGAGTCTGCTTGCATCGTCGGTTAAGCTTCGAACTCCTGGTTTCAGCTCAAACAGTAATCTCAGGTCATGAGATCAAGCCCTGTGTCGGGCTCCACACTCAGCCTAGAGTCTGCTTGAGGCTCTCTGTCTCCATCCCTTCCTTCCTGCCCCTCCCCGCTGTGTGCACTCTCTCTCAAATATATAAATCTTTAAAAAGAATGGGGCGCCTGGTGGCCTGGGTGGCTCAGTGGGTTTAGCCTCTGCCTTTGGCTCAGGTCATGATCTCAGGGTCCTGGGATCGAGCCCCACATCAGGCTCTCTGCTCAGCAGGGAGCCTGCTTCCCCTAGCCCCCTCTGCCTGCCTCTCTAGGTAGTAAGGAACACTTGTGATCTCTACTTGTGATCTCTAGGTCACGATCTCAGGTCCTGGATTGAGCCCCGCATTGGGCTCTCTGCTCAGCAGGTAGCCTGCTTCCCCCCTCTCTCTGCCTGCTTCTCTGCCTACTTGTGATCTCTGTCAAATAAATAAATAAAATCTTTTAAAAAATAAATAAATAAAAAATAAAGAGAAATCCCAAAGGTAGAGATTCTTGCATTTAGTGTTTTCATAAGATCAAAATTTCATTTTTACTATAGCCAACTTCTGAGACTAATCAGTGAATCAACAAATAATTAAGAACTTTATAAACAGAATACCATAAAGATACAAAGGAGTTAAGTCAGAATGCTGCCCTTCAATGGTCTATAATCTAGTATATGAAGAGTGAGCTATCATTACTAAGATACCATAGGACTATCAGAACTTTTAAAATGATCAATTATCAATTATTAATTATTATCAATTATCTGTTGCCATCCAACAGAACTCTCTATGATGATGGAAATGTTCTATTATCTGCAGTGGCCAATATATGGCTAATGAGGACCCGAAACAAGACTACTGCACCTGAAAATTAAATAAAAAGTTAACTTTTTTCATTTTTAAAATTTTTTATTTATTTTTAATATTTTATTTACTTATTTGACAAAGGGAGATGCAGTGAAAGACAGAACAGCAGGGGGAGTGGGTGAGGGAGAAGCAGGCTTCCCGCTGAGCTGGGTGCCTGATGCAGGGCTCAATCCTAGGACCTTGGGATCATAACCTGAGCTGAAGGCAGACGCTTAACGACTGAGCCACCCAGGTGCCCCAAAAGTTAATCTTTTTAGACTTTAATAACTACTTTTTAAAAAAATAAATTTATTTAATTTTAATTAAAATTTAAATAGCCACATGTGACTAGTAGATACTGTTTTGAAGAGCATAGCACTACATGTTTGACTATCATCTCAAATCCTTCCTGCAATTAGTAGAATATAAATAAATAAGAAGAGAAAACAGTTGATAATTTAAAAAGTCATTGGCAATCTTTCACGGTACCATTTCCCATAGAGAGTGTTTGGTAGGAGTGTGTGGGTGTACGTGTAGGCATGTACAGAGTGCCATGTACATGGGTGTCTGTGTACAGAGGTGAATGGGTGGGAGGGAGTGCCAGATGACAAGAATTTAAAGAGTGGGTTGTCAGCAAGTACAGTTACATATGTAGGCAATTCATTTGAGAAGTCCAGCTTTGAAAGAGAATAAGAATTATTCTGATGTAGATTGTCGGCTCTACCAATGTTTTGACCCCATCTGGCTTCCCTGTGGGGATGACTGCCAAGTCCACAACTCCCTTCCATGCTGGAATCAAGGCTACTGGCTCCAAGTACCTATTGGATAATTCTACTTAAAAGTCCTACCGTCATCTCAAACTTCATTCCATCAACAGGTTATCCAGGTCAACCATAACTTCAATACCTAAAATAATACTCATTTTAGAAAAACTAGTATTTTCCTTTAATCAGCATACAGGAAAATACCTTCAGGCAAGATCACAAGAGCAGACTTATCAGACTTGATGAATGGTAGGTCCCTACCTAATTAACAAATAACTCTCAAGGCTCTTGTATGCCTTCAGAGGTCCAGAAACAGCTCTCACTCTGGCCTTCCTCACCGGCTAGCCACCATTCATCTAGGAGTCAGAAGTGGTTGGGGGGATAGCTCTTGTTTCAACCCCTTCCCACCATTCCTAAAATTCGTGTTTTCACTTTCCCCAGTAGGCAATGCTGACAGGATATCAAATAACAAAGTTTCCTTTGAATGAGTTGCTCTAGCTCAAAAGAATAATGGTACGTTTTACTATGCAGTTCCAAAGCTTTCCAGAGTCTCGAAGTTCAATGTTGCTGTCATCTTTGGTTATACCTAATTGCTGGCAGATTGGTAGATATTACTAAAGGAATGTGTGCATATGGATTGATAATTTTCCATTAGAAGCAGAATTTCTGTTCCTCTGACTTTGTCAGCATCTGTGCAGATATATTAATAATATAGACTGACTTTTTTACCTTGTGCTGAGGTAGCAGCAGTGAGAGCGAAGTCCATAAGCTGGCACAATAAAGAACAAGAGCTGATCCCAAATGGGCAGCGAGGCGATACTGACTGACTCGAGGGATGTCATGGGAGTCTGGTTTTTCTTCTAATCCACTTTTCACCATATACCATCCCAACAGACCCTGGAACCAAAAACACAAGAGGCAAATAAAACAAGGCTGGATCTGTCCATTCAACTTTACTATGTGAGAAAGTGAGTTGTCAGTTATCGGGAGTAGTCCCCACCTGACCTCTCATTTCCATACCTTCCCATATACCCAGTATCTCAGAAGTCATACCCTACATTTTCACATATAGCACCATAAATGCTTAACCACTGTTTAGATTAACATTTTATTAAAGTGTAAGCCAAATGTAGAAAAGTACACAGAAGCTTATCTACAAGCAAAACCTTAAAAATACTTGATATAATTTAACATTATGTAAAATGAAATGTAAGTAAAATATAAGAATAAAAGGAGAGTTTTTCTATAAAAACCAGATTTAGTGTTTTGGAAAAGCTTTGATAAAGATAACTGTCTAAAAACAACTACTGTCAAGTTAGTAGGAATAGACAATTATAAAAGTCTTGCGTGGAGAGGAATCATAAAAATCTGTAAGGCTTTGCTGGCAGATGGCTTTGCAAATGTCTAAGTTCCTACTCCTCTTTTAAGGAAAATGAAATGGTAGTTTATGGGGATGCAACAGATCGGAAGTTAAACTCCAATCAGAGAAATCAAAGAACAGGCCTTAGTTCTTTGTTTAAAAAAAAAAAAAAAAGTAATGAAAGTACATGTTTAAGCTTAAAAGTTCAAGGTACGTATTACTCTGATACCCTGCTTTAATTTTTTTCAATTAATACAAATGTCAGTTTCACTTCTATCAGGTAAGATACAGCCCTTTCAACACTGCCCTCCCAAGTCAATAGAAACATGTCAGAGAGGTAGGTTTCGCCTACCTCTTCTTCTTCTTTTTTTTTTTTTTTAAATTAACATATAATGTATTATTTGCTTCAGGGGTACAGGTCTGTGAATCATCAGTCTTATACAATTCACAGCTCTCCCACCTCTTCTAATAGATCTCCTCGGGAAATCTTTTAGGGCATCTCTTGCCCCCTTCGTGATTACCCTGGATGTTCTAATTAGCTTGATTCCATCTGCATAGGACATTGGAAGACAAAGGAATATATAGTGTGATTTGCCAGCTTCACTTTCTTCTTCCCATAATCCTATATGCCATCTTCAAATTGCTGCCTCGCTGGGAGTCTGCTTTTAGGGTGGTTTTGGTTTTGGTTTTTTTCATCCCAAAATAAACTTTCACTTTGTTTAACCAACCCTCCCCTAATTATTGTTAGACTTTTATTATGTCTCTTTATCTCTTTCTATGGTCTCTATTTTGTCTCTTCCATCTCCCTCTTCAATTCCTTCTAATTGGTTCTTACTACTTTTGAGCTCAATTAACCAATTAGTTTCTTCCTGATCAAATTTTGATGTTTCTTTGAAGCTCTAAGATGTTCTCTGAGGGCCTATAATTGTGACCTAAATACTCATATGTACCTTCTCTCATATTCCTTTTCTTGGATCTCAGTCTCAGCAAACCCCTTAACTGTGGGAATCTTCAAATTTGCTTCTTCAGCCATTCTAGCACAGGGATTCCATTCCCCATCTAGCAGACAAGTCAGAAAAGAAGAGACAAGAACCCAGGAGGAGAGCCATGAGAGGAAAGAACCTCTTGTGACTTAAAAATGTATTAACCAAGTGCTTACTAATTCTAGGCACTAAACTACTTTATATGCATGATCTATCTTATTTAAGTCATACAACCTAACCAGTAGGCACTATTATTATCCCTATTTACAGGTAAGGAAAGCATCGTCTACAGAAGGTAGAGAACTTGCCCTACTAAGTGACAGGGCTGGGCCATGCCTGTAACACTAAAATTCATCCTCTTTCCTACTCTGTTATACAGACTCAGATTCCTTCCTTATAAACAATCCCAACGAGGGAGATCCTGGAAGCATCTCTGGCTTCCCAAACTTGAATAAATTTTACCTGGAAGCAGACTAACCCACATAGGGCAAGAACACGTCCTTTCATGCCACGGCTGAGCCAGCCCTTTCTCCAAAAATAGGCAGCAGGCAGGATGTATGCGAGGCCCACAAGGCGACCCCACATTCGGTGTGAGTACTCCATGTACCAGATGAACTTGAATTCGGCCAGTGTCATATCATGATTCAAGCTGGGTGAAAAGGGAAGTCAAAAAAGAAAGAAGAAACATCCTGATTTTTATTTCCAGACAGAATGCCGGAGCATTCTCAGTTTCGAAGCTTGAAATGAAAGGTCTGCCTTCTTCCTCATCAGTGATCTCAGGATCACTTTGGAACTGGAGGTTTAGAGTAGGGAGCTCACTAAACATTAACTGAAGCAAATATTGAGAAACAATGGAATCTCACCATTCTAAAATGTTTAAATAAGCAAAAGATTGAAAGGGCCTAGTGGGATGTTTACTTGATTTTCTATTATACTTAATTAAAAAAAAGATATTATTTATTTATTTGAGAGAGAAAATGAGTGAGAGTGAGCGAGAGCATTAGCGGGGATAGAGAGAAGCAGACTCCTTTGCTAAGCAGGGGGCCTGACATGGGGCTCAATCCCAGGACCCCAGGATCATGACCTGAGTTGAAGGCAGATGCATAACTGACTGAACCACCCAGGGGCCCCTATACTTACATTTTAAATTCTGGAAATTGCTGATATTTTTGGAATTCTGTTTCCCATTCCTCTTGACTAGTAGGTGGCTTCATCTCCTTTAACAAATGCCAGTCTACCATTGAGAGGCCAGACTCTGTCAACCTTAAGATAGGAAAGAAGTGTGTGTGATACATGCACACACACACATGCACACACAATGCTGGATTTCTCATAAATGGTTTATAGAACCAAATGGATCTGAACTTAACCCCTCTAAAGATAAACACATCATTTTAGTGTATTCTTCTTTGACACCTTGCTTTCTTCTTACTGCTTAAAATTTCACCAGAAACAGCTGCCATCAGATACAAATTTCTTTACTCCTTGTTCTCTCGATCCTTTAATTCAGCTCTCTTTACTTCTTTCTTTTACTAGCATTCTTTAACAGGTAAAATCAACCCTTAGAGCAAAGAAATGTGCCCTCAATGAATAAGTGACATTATTTACAGAGGGAAAAGATATTTGTTGCAGATAAAAAACAGTTTAGGCTCTTGAGTGAATTTAAAGCTAATAAAACTTAAATTTGTCACAATTTCCCCTAACAGTCTATATAAGATATGGTATTCTGAAATAAGAGCACAGAGAATGTGGAGAGAATCTGAGGAATACATACTGTATTAACACCAGAAGGTATTTTCACCAAAAGGTGTGAGTGTCCCTAAAGTGAAAGGCTGATTTTAGGTCAGAGGCAGCAAATGTATAAGATGAACCTGGAATATCTTATCTACAAAGCAAAGAATTTAGTTACTAGGATTTTGTCAAAAAGACCCAGGAGGCAATTTGAAGAGGCTCTCATTGACTAAAGATGGAACAATTTGAACAAATCATCAGTGCAATGGATCGAAACATCAAATACACTTAAACCTATGAACTTATAATACTTAAAACCCAAACCCTTTATTGATCAGCTTTGGAGGATGCTTGGAAACCAACTTATTACTTTCAAAACTGGTAAATAAAGAGAAAGATTCAAGTATTTATCCTGCCTTTCTTATAGAAACTGTACCTTACAATAACAAAATTGTTAATGAGGGCAAGTTTTTCTTTAGAGTTGAGCTAATAAAATATTACAGTTTTGCAACTGTAATAAAATCATGGATCTAGGCAATGATCATCAATGGCTGTTGGCATCTCTAATGGACACCAGATATTTATGAATGTCGTAATCACCTGTGAAGTATTTTGCCCCCTACTCCCAACCTGAATCTGATCAAGCAAAAACTGGTTTACAGGATATACTGGGGATAATGGGACATGTTAAACACCACCACAAGTATGCAGTTAACAAAATCCAGACTGGGAAACTCCATAGGACCAATCAGTTACGTTTCTTTAATAGCAAAAAAACCCTACATGAAATGGGGGAGGGAGGGAGAAGAATCTATAGATTTAAAGGGACCTAAGAGGCATACAAAACAATTGTGATCTGTTTATGTGCATTTAATTCAAACAAACTGTTTTTTGTGTTTTTTTTTTAAATTTTTGAGACAAACTTGAAAACTGTTTGTTTTCAGGTAAGACCTGGTAAGACCTAAACAGGTAAGACCTAAACCAGGCTTTATGAAGGGCTCTCAATAATAACGCTATAAACTGTTCTATGGCAGGCCAGCGCTCAGACATGTCCCACTTTCGGCCTCAGTTTCTACATATATAAAATGAGGGAGTGAGACTAAATGATTCCTAAGATCCCTTCCCCCTGGGTCATCCTGTGCTTCTACTGATGACTCAAAGAGCTGACTCGCTACAAGCAAATTACTCACCTAGTCACTCCACCAAGAATAACTGCTCCAGCCACTGTTCCACTGCAGACCAGGAGCCATCGACCTACCACCCGTTCAGCAGCTTTTGAGGGAAGGGACACTGTACCCCTTCCAGACTGCAAAGTTACTTCAGAGATGGTGCTGTACTGCCCTGGCCTCAGGGAGCGCCTGATCCCACAGCTGCAACCACACTAAGGATCAAGACAGACAAATTACAACTGGCAACAGAGGGAAAGGCCTCAGTTCACTGTTCTCAAACACAATCCCACTCTGTCTAGACTGGAGTACCCTGTATGGCCACATCTCCACCGCTTCTGCCCTAGTAAATCATCATCTCCTATCTGGATTACTACATCCAGTCCACAACTGGCTCTCCTCTAGTTTTGCCTCACTCCAATCCATCCCCACACTCCATGACCCTTCTGGTCTCTGCATACTTCCCCCAGACTTTACACCTAGATATGGATTATTTTCTTTCTTGCTGACTGGGATGCTCCCTGTCTCCTTACTGAGAATATCTACAATACATCTCAGTTCAGATGCCACCTCCTCTGGGAAATATTCCTAGATTCTCCTGGGTCTGCAACAGGTCATTCCCCCAGCACACTGTGCCTTTCCTATCTCAGCCATTAAAACATTATAATGTACTTCAGGTTTATTTGTTTCCATCTCCCACTAAGCTGAGTTGCAGGACAGAAGTGTCTGGTCAGTCTGGCTCTTTGTCTCCTGCCACTTTTGTTCCTAACACAGTTCCCTTACATAACAAGACCTTAATAAAGTTTTAACGAATGAATTACAAATGAATTAACTGTGCTTTCCTCCAGGGCAGGAGCCTTTTAGTATTTATCTTTTGCTTCCCAGCCCCCAAGACATAATAATCACTCAATAATTATTTGTTGAGCGAATGCACGTCCTTTTCTGACTCTGTCCCTGAGTCTAAAGATTCGTGTTCTGTTTCCTAACTTCAGTCAACTTAAATTAAGCGTCAATTTCCTTCTCTGCAGAATGGGGTTATAAGTTCCTTACCTGGCTACATAGGGACTTTTAGCAAAAACCAAATATATAGGTAAAAATTACTGAGCTCTTACTATGTATACGCTTGCTGTATATGAAATTAATTAACCCTTACCACAACTGTACGAAGTAGGTGTTGCTATTCCCATTTCACAGATGGAAGGAATTAAGGCACAGAAAGGTTACTTAACTTGGTTAATACCATATAGCCAGTAAGTGGCAGGTCCGGATCCTACCTCAGGGGCTCTGAGTACAAAGAAATGCGCTGTGAATTCTAAGGAACTACGGGAATGTGATGTGGGATTATCTGTTATCTTTCTCCTGACTCTTTCGACCCATGTACGATTCCGCGACCGAGTCCTCTGCGGTGCAATACCTGGGTTCTAGGCGCCGCCCTAGGAACAAGGAGCCGGAGACACGGGCTCCCCACCAAGGCCTTCAGGGGCGGAAAGAGTAATCGCTGCATACTGAAAACACTGCAAAGAAACCACGTCCAAACCCCAGCTCTCTGTGGTCTCCTCTCTCAACAAAGAGATACTTCCGGGTCATACAGCGTGACCCCTCCTTCTCAGACGGCAAGAAGCTACTGCGACTGCGTCAGCTACTCCCCTCTCGCGGGGTCTGCTGGGTCTGGGTGTCGGGGACGCGCAGGGGTGCGCGCAGCCGTGAGGCGCGCTTCCTTGGTCGCGCGCGCCGGAACCCCGACTCCGTAGAAAAAGAAGACGCAGGAGAGAGGAACGCGTCTAGCATGAAGAGGCAGGGGGCCTCCTCGGAGCGGAAACGGGCGCGCATACCGTCCGGGAAAGCCGGTGCGGAAGGGGGCGGGGAGGGGGCGGTCGTTCGGCTTGACTGCGCGGGGCGGGCCTGCGGGAGTTCTGGCTAGTGGTGTCGCGATTTCTCTCGGAGCACTTCGCCCACCCCCTCGCAGCTCCCCGCGCGGCACGTTCTGTCATTCTGGCTTTAAACGTGGGGAAGCTGAGGGCCTGAGAAGGGGCTTGTCGCGAGGGTGACCGGGCTCTGGAACCAGACGTGTGGGTTCGAATCCCGGCGCCACCACGTTTAGGGTGCGACCGTGTTCAAGTTGGTTAACTTCTCTCAGCCTCACGTTCCCCGTCGCCACGCGAGGCTACCAGTCCCCACCCCGTGGCGTCGTTGGGACAGTTAGATGCCGAGCGCTGAGCTCCGTGCCAACCCCTGGTGACCGCTTGGTAACCTGTAGCTGCTGCGGCGGAGGTGAGGACTGTCCCCAAAGCTGCACAGCTGCCGGGTGCCGGAGCTTGTGACTGCCCCCAGTCCCGCGTGCTTGCTGCTGAGCCAGGCGGGACGGAGTGGCAGGTGCTAGGGGATTTGGCTGACCCCTCTCCACCCCGCACCTGAACTCCTGGTTCCTGTGGACCAGAGGTTCTCAAGCTTTTTGATCTCAGGACCCCTTTCCCCTCCTAAAAGTTAATTGAGAACCTCAGAGACGTTTTACTTATATAGGCTGAGTCTATTGGTGTTGCTCCTATACAAAGTTAAAACAGAAATTTTAAGAAATTAATTAGGAACCCATTACATGTTAGCACAAGTCACATTGTGTGTGTGTGTGTGACAAATAACTGTCCTCCTAAACAAACAAGTAGAATGCCAGTGTTTTATATTTTTTTGCAAATCTCTTTAAGATCTAGATTAATGGAACTGTTACTTTTGCATTCAATCTGACCTGTCAGGGAGCCGCTTGAAAATTCCATGCCACTTGTGAGAGAATGAGCATGAACAAGCCAAATAAAGTCTTAGTATTATTATGAAAATGCTTGTCAAAGCACAGACTCTGAGAGGGTCTTAAAGGCCCCCGGAGCTAACTGGACTACCACACTTTGAGAACTGCTGCTCCAAACAAATACCTTTTGTGGAGCGGATGGACGCCTTTGATTCCTACAAATAACTTTCCTTCCTGGACAGCTGACTTACTCTGCCTTCTGTCAGAGCCTCCCGTGTATGCCTCCATTCTCTCCTGGCCAAAAATCCTTCCTCCTGTGAGGCAAGTGGTACCTCTGCAGCACTGTCCAGTTAGACTGATGGGACAGCTGGTGTGGGTGGCTGTCTGGAAACTTGGAATGAATGCAGTGCTCTTGGTTAACATAGAGTGGCACTTAAGTCTTGAACAGTGTGACACTGACCGTCTTCTTTTAAATAAGCGACAGTGTTGCAGTTTGATGTAAGCAGATGATAGATGTTTGTTTTTCAAATTAAAAATAACCTTTTGGGGCGCCTGGGTGGCTCAGTCGGTTAAGCTTCTGCCTTCGGCTCAGGTCATGATCCCAGAGTCCTGTGATCGAGCCCTGAATCAGGCTCCCTGCTCAGCGGAGAGAAGCTCCCTGCTTCTCCCTCTCCCTCTGCCTGCTGCTCTGCCTACTTGTGCTCTCTCTCGATCTCTCTGTCAAATGAATAAATAAGATCTTTTTTTAAAAAAGCCTTTTAAAAAATGATAAAAGCAACATAGAAAAGTAAAAAGGGGGACTCCTGGGTGGCTCAGTTGGTTGGACGACTGCCTTTGACTCAGGTCATGATCCTGGAGACCCGGGATCGAGTCCCGCATCAGGCTCCCAGCTCCACGGGGATTCTGCTTCTCCCTCTGACCTTCTCCTCGCTCATGCTCTCTCACTGCCTCTCTCTCAAATAAATAAATAAAATCTTAAAAAAAAAAAAAAGAAAAGTAAAAAGGGGAAGACCCACTAGGCTGCTCATTTCGTTAAGCAATGGACTTTTTTTTTTTTTTTTAAGATTTTATTTATTTATTTGACAGAGGGCAAGAGCACATAAGCAGGTGGAGCGGCAGAGGGAAAAGGAGAAACAGGCTCCCTGCTAAGCAGGGAGCCCAATGTGGGGCTCCATCCCAGGACCCTGGGATCATAACCTGAGGCATAGTCAGTTGCTTAACCAACTGAGCCACCCAGGTGCCCCAAGCATCAGACTCTCCATCTCAGCTTAAGTCTTAATCTCAGCCTGATGATTGGGTTCCACAGTGGGCTCCTGGCTGGGCTTTTTTAAGTGGAGCCTACTTTAAAAAAAAAAAAAAAAGGTTAAAAAGAGGAAAGTAAGAGTAATTCCAAATCTTACCACCTAGTAGCCATCATTATCAGCATGTAGTGATTCTTCTAGGTATTATTGTATGAAGTATACATTTAATACCCTTAATTGTAAAAAAGCAAAACAAAACAAAAAACTTATGTACTTAACTTACAGAAAAACTCCAAACTTATTTTCATCACACTTTTAGTGTAAATACATGAATGAAATTTGTGAATTTATATTATTCAGCCTTTAGTAAGTCTTTGCATGACTACCATGTACCAAGGTAGACACTGTGCTTGTTCTAGGTAATAATGAAGATTTCTCACATAAAAACCTCAGGAACTTTAGGTCAAGTAAAATGGAACAGATACCTATCTACATACATAATAATAAGAGGTAGAAAGTAATTAGTATTTTAAGAAGATACAATTAGTGTTTTAAAGAGGAACATATAATTTATGAAGAGTTATATGAGTTCAACAGAAGGAGATCCCTACTTTGGGAGAGAGGAGGTATGGAAATGTGATTTAATATGAATCTTGGAAGATTTTACCATTCAAAGATGGAGCCGGCAGGACTTTGTGGTTTGGGGAGATGGTATAAGCAAGAGCAAAGATGAAAATTGAGGGGAACTGGAGGTTTATAGAGGAAATAATATGTTGTTTATTAATGATAACCTCTTGTTCACATAGTGGGTACTGTCCACTTTACATTAATTAAATTTAGTCCTCACTACTCTGAGATAGGTTCTAAAAGCTACTCTGTTTTATAGAACTTAAGCTAGGTAACGTGTCTGGGATCACACAAATAAGTAGTGGGTCCAAGATTTGAAGTCCAACCTTGTTCTGAAACATTTAATCTTTATAAAGACATTTAAACATACTCCGAAAACATTGAGAAACATTGAAAAAATCTGACTTAGAATATGATGATGAGGGCTGTGTTTTAGGAAGACTAATTTGGCATTCAGTGTATATTTTCTTCAGAATAATTTATTATACATATGTCTGTGTACTTATTTCATAGTTAAGAGACCGATTTAATACTCAGTATGGTATTTTATTGCATTCATGGTCTCTAGTGTATTTACCTACTTGCCTATTATTGGACATTAGATTTGGGCAGCAGAATATAAAATAATGGTTGTCAATTGGTCTGGATGGATAGTACCATCATGAATTGCATTGTTTTCCATGTGTTTTAGGAACGACAAATGGATTTCTCATGGAAGTGTGTGTTGATTCAGTAGAGTCAGCTGTAAATGCAGAACGAGGAGGTAAGACAAAGGAGAATGATAGTTGGCAATCCTTCTAAAAGTCTGAAAATGAGGGTGGCTGGGTGGCTCGGTTAAGCATCCAACTCTTGATTTCTGCTTAGGTCATGATCTCAGGATTGAGAGGTCATGAGCCCCAGGTCAGACTCGGCGCTGGGTGTGGAGCATGCTTGAGATTCTCTTTCCCTTTACCTCTCCCTCTGCCCCTCCCTCTGCTCTCTCTCTCCCTCTAAAAAAAAAAAGTCTGAAAAGAAATCCTATGAACTGATCTTGAGAGCCCTTGTGATCTCTAAGGATCCTAGTAATCTTTTTGAAAAAGCCAACCAACTGGAAAACATACTGGAAAATTATCATCTTTATCATCTTCTAATCTTACTCCTCCAATAGATCACATTTTAAGTCGTGTCCATAATAGTGCTTACTCACTAACTTCATGTTTTTTAAATTGAACTTAGCAAAGACTTCTTTTTTTTTCAAACCGTTGACTTAAAGATGATTTAAGAGTTTTGCTGCCATTTTCATCATCAAGACTTTTATCATTATCTTTCTTTTTAAAAAGATTATTTGAGAGAGAGCACAAGTGGGTGGAGGGGCAGAGGTAGATGGAGAAGTGGGCTCCCTGCTCTCAGGGCTCAATCCCAGGACCCTGAGATCATGACCTGAACTGTAGGAGGATACTTAACCAACTGAGCCAACCAGGTGCCCCCGTTATCTTTTTTTTTTTTTTTTCTTAAACATTATCTGTTTTACCTCCAGGTTTGTTTTGCATTCTGAACCTGCTTTAATGGGGAAATGTAGACATTCCCATCATCTCAGGGTCAGAAATTTTTAAAGACTTTTTATTATGGAAAATTTCAAACATACACAAAAGTAGAATAGTATATTGAATCCCCATGTACTCATCACTCAGCATCTGCTAGTTTCAGCACAGGGCCAATATTTCAACTATATCAGGAAATCAGGACACTTTTTGTAAAGAGCAACATAGTATGGGGTGCCTGGGTAGCTCAGTTGGTTAAACATCTGGCTCTTGATTTCAGCTCAGGTCATGATCTTGGGATCGAGGAATCTGCTTGAGATTTTCTCCCTCTCTCTCTGCTTCTCCCCTGCTGTCATGTGTGCATGCACATGTTCTCTCAAATAAATAAATAATTTTTTTTTTTTTTTTTTTTTTAAAGAGCCACATGGTAGGGGCGCCTGGGTGGTTCAGTGGGTTAAAGCCTCTGCCTTCAGCTCAGGTCATGATCCCAGGGTCCTGGGATCGAGCCCCGCATCGGGCTCTCTGCTCATCAGGGAGCCTGCTTCCTCCTCTCTCTCTGCCTGCCTCTCTGCCTGCTTGTGATCTCTGTATGTCAAATAAATAAATAAAATCTTTAAAAAAAAAAAGAGCTACATGATATATATTTTCAGTTTTACTAGCAACATTTGGTCTTCGTGGAATATTCTTTGTATTTTTAAAATAATCCTCTGAAAATGTAAAAACGGTTCTTAATTTGGCAATAAAAAAAGAGTGAAGTGCTGATATGTGCTACAACATAGATGAATCTTGAAGTTCATTATAAATGAAAAAAAACAGTCACAAAATACCACATGCTATATGATTCTACCTGTACAAAATGCCACATTAGGTAAATTTTATTATTTTTTAATTTTTTAAAGATTTATTTATTTATTTATTTGACAGAAAGAGAGAGAGAGATCACAAGTAGGCAGAGAAGTAGGCAGAGGAGAAAGGGAGGAAGCAGGCTCCCCGTGGAGCAGAGAGCCCAATGCGGGACCGATCCCAGGACCCTGAGATCATAACCTGAGCGGAAGGCAGAGGCTTTAACCCACTGAGCCACCCAGGTGCCCCTCACATTAGGCAAATTTTAGAGGCAGAAAGTAGATTAGTGGTTGCCTAGGGTTGAGGGGCATGGGAGAACAGAGGTGACTGCTAAAGGGTATGGGGTTTCTTTTTGGGATGAGGAAAATGTTCTAAAATTGATTGTGGTGATGGCTGCAAAACTCTGTAAGTATATTAAATATATTGAATTGTATACTTTAAATGGGTGAATTATATGGTATGTGAATTATGTATCAATAAAGATTTTTATTTTTTAAAAAACAAATACATTTTTAACTTATAGGTCATGACAAAAAAAAGCTGTGGCCTTTGGCCTGTAGTGGATTAAGATATTGTCAGCCTGATCCATCCTTTATAAGGTTTTTTTTCATCTTTTTACTTAATAATTTTAGCACTGCATCTTTTAGTAGGGTTTGAAAAAATCGGACTGTATTACATCAAACATTTACTTTTCACTTATTAGCAGTATGCTTCTTCTATAAAGAACTTTCCCTCATCGACTGTTTATCTTGAGGTCAAGTTTCTAGAAGAAAGGCAGGATAAATGCTTGTTCCTTTTCCCCTGTTTACTGATTTTTGGATCATGAGTTTATTCTCTATCTCCCAGTGAGGAGTTTTATCATCATGAATTTAGATTTAGACGTATTTGATATGTTTTACTCCTCTATAGTTATTCTTCTTATTGATTCTCAAAGTGTCCCATGTTTGGCTGGTATGAGCCTCTTCAGCCTGGATCCTGAGACTCTTTTGACATGACCCTGTAGTCTGATAGCTAATCTGCTTTCAGCATTCACTTATTCTTGAAATTATTTTGATGTAAGCTATTTAAAATTACCTTGTACTTTTATAAATCTTAGAATAATAAAGACTCTTGCAAAAGATAATTATTATCAGTGAAGGTCAGTGTTCCACTATTGTCAACCCAGACCATATTTATTGAGTCACATCCTTGTACATGGAGAAGAAACCCTGTAATACCAAATTTCAAAAGACCTAGCTTAACTTGAATTAACTCTTAAGTTTGATAGCAGTAATACAAGATGAGTTGCAGAATATAGTTGGGATTAAAAATAAAGTTTTAGGCTAGTTTTATAATTTGATTTCTTTCAGTCCCTAAGACTCTGCTCTATATTTGGAAAAAAATGTTAAGTTTACTGTTTCATAAATGTTTATTTTGGATGATAATTTCTGAGAAGTACTTCTTAAAATTTTTCTTAATTTTTAAAAGTTTATTGTATTGAGCAATTCCTTTTTTTTTTTAAATATAGGTGCTGGTCGGATTGAATTATGTTCTGGCTTACTGGAAGGAGGAACCACACCCAGCATGGGTTAAGTGTTTTCCCTATTTTCTAGTAGGAGTTTATAGAGCCTGGAGACTCTATAGAAGATATGTTTCTTTGAGATCCTTTACTAATGTGTTAACAATGTTAACATTATTATATGTTACATATATATATATATATTTTAGATATGTTAACAATGCTGTAGATATTAAATTAGTTACAGATGCTTATTGTTGTAAATAAACTTCAAAGATGAGATCCTTGTACATCAAAAAGTTGAGAGATAATTACTGTTAACATTATCTTTTCATCCTGGCATCTTCAGCATATTGACTTTTTTTTTTAAAAGATTTTATTTATTTATTTGACAGAGATCACAAGTAGGCAGAGAGGCAGGCAGAAAGAGAGGTAGCAGGCTCCCTGCTGAGCAGAGAGCCCGATGTGGGGCTCGATCCCAGCACCCTGAGATCATGACTTGAGCCGAAGGCAGAGGCTTTAACCCACTGAGCCACCCAGGTGCCCCAGCATATTGACTTTTGTCTTCATTTCTCCCATCCTGGTCTTTGTGCTGTTATCATACATTTTGCTACATACACTCCATACATACATAAATACATACACTCCACACTGCATTTTTAAAAATTATGTTATATTAGTCACCATTCAGTACTTCATTAATTTTTGATGTAGTGTTCCATGATTCATTATTTGCATATAACACCCAGTATTTTTGTTTAAAGAGCCAGTTGGGGCGCCTGGGTGGCTCAGTTGGTTGAGCATCCAACTCTTGATTTCATCTCAGGTCATGATTAGGGTTGTGGATTGAGCCCCATGTTTGGCTCCACACTCAGTAGGGAATTGGCTTGAGATTCTCTCCCTCTCCCATTACCCCTCCCCCACCATCTAGTGCTCTCTCTCTCAAATAAATAAATCTCCCAAAAAAGAAGAATCAATTATCTCTTTTAAAGAGATTAAACTAATAAGAAAACAATCATGTATTTACCTATGTGTAGTTACTATTTCTGATCTTCTTCATTCCTTCATGTATGTCCGTATTTTCATCTGATTTCATTTTCCTTCTGTCTGAAGTAATTCTTTTAACATTTTTCTTATAGTACAAGTATGCTGGGGATGAATTCATTCAGCTTTTATATATCTCAGAACATCATTCCCTATTTTTTGGAAGTTATTTTTTCTGGGTGTGGAATTCTAGATCGATAGTTTTTTTTTTTTTTCCTTCTTTCAGTACTTTAAAGATGTTTCTCCACTGTCTTCTTGCTGGTGTTATTTCTTATATGAAATATCATCTATACCTTTGTTTTTTTGTTTTTCTATGTAATGGCTCTTTTTTGTGCCATTGTTGCTTTAAAATTTTTTTCTTTATTCCTGGTTTGAGCAATATGATATGATATACCTGATTATAGTTATCTTCATGTTTCTTGGACCTGGGCATTTGTAGTTTTCATCACATTTGGAAAATTTCATCATTCAGTGTACACCACCCCTTCTTTCAGAGACTTCAGTTATACTTGTTTTAGGCTGCTTGAAGTTGTCCCACAGCTCACTAATGAACTATTCTTTTTTTTTTTTTAAAGTAGCCTCCAAACCCAGTGTGGAGCCCAACTCGGGGCTTAAACTCACGACTGTGAGATCTAGACCTGAGCTGAGATCAAGAGTCGGACACTTAGCCAACTGAGCCACCCACGCACCCCTCTTTTTATATTAATCTCCCTTTTCTCTGTTTCATTTTGCATAGATTCTGTTGGTTTGTTTTCAGGTTTACTAATCTTTCCTCTGCAATGTCTAATCTGCTGTTAAACCCACCTAGTATATTTTTCATCTCACGCATTATAATTTTCATCTTTAGGAGTTTAATTTGAGTCTGTTATATCTCATATATTGTTTCTGAACTCTTTTAAAGATTTGGAATGAAGTTATAATAGATGTTTTAATGACTTGGCTGCTAATTCTAACATCTGTATCAGTTCTAGGTTGGTTTCATTTCAGTGACTTATCACCTCATGATGCATCTTAGTTTCCTGCCTGATAATTTCTTATTGGTTACCAGACATGAATTTTGCTTTATTGGATCCTGGACATGTTTGTATTCCTATAAACACTCTGAAGCAGTTGGGTTATTTGGAAACAGTTTGTTCCTTTTGGGTATTGTCTTTAAAATTTGTTAAGCAGGTCTGAAACAGTGGTCCGTCTAGAGTTAATTATTCCTACTACTGAAGAAGTATCCTTCTGTGTACTGTACCCACTGCCCCATGAATCTTCAATTTTTCCTATCTGCCTGTTGGGAATGGGTATTATTTTTGACCTGACAGGTATGAATGAAAGGCACTGTTTCTTTCTAATTCTTTTAGTGCATTTTACCTTGTCCTTGTACGATTTCATTGTATATATGCACTCAATAATACTGAGCTGAATACTGGAGGGAGATTCTCTGCAAATCTCCAAAATTTCTTTTCTCCCTGGTGTTCTTTCCTGGGAACTCCAGTCACTTGGTCTCCCTGGACTCTCAGCTTTGTCTCTTCAACTCAGAATTCTCTGGCCTCCACTTGAATTGCCCCTTTCTATGCTGCAGGCTAGAAAACCCTTAAGGACATTAAATAGATACATAGTTAGGAAGAAAGAAAATCCTCAGGGTAGTAATTTGGGCCAGTTATAGAGCTGACTTCGTTTGTTTCCCATCTTTCAGGTATCATTGTTTTTTGTTGCTTGACACACAATCTCTTGCAAACCATTGTTTCATATATTTTTCATATTCATATGTGTTTTGGTTATTGTAGGTGGGAGGGTAAATCCAGTCCCTGTTACTCTGTCTTGGTCAAAAGCAGAAGTCCGTGTATGAATTTTTGACTCTTCTGTGTTATTCTAAAGTTGATAATAGCATTATTTAGTATAAAGGGATTATATATGCAATAACTCTTTGGAATCTTCTCACTAAAGGAGGGCATTCCCTGGCCATTCTGCATTTGAGTGCAATCTGTGTTTTGCAACAGCAATCATGATTTATTGCTTGGTATTGGACATATTGCTGTCCCATGCAAAATTGGGGTTCTTTTAGGAAGGAAGAAGTAAATCCATTGTGCCTGTCACAAAACATATACAGTTGGTTCCCAATACATGGTGGTTTGGCTTATGGCTTTTTGGGTTTATGATGGTATGAAAGTACTATGTATTCAGTAGAAGTTGTACTTTGAATTTTGAATTCTGATCTTTTCCTGGGTTAGCCATTTGTAGTATGATACTCTCATGATGCTGGGCAGCCACAGCTCCCAGTTAGCCGTGCAATCACAAGAGTAAACAACTGTGATACACTTGCAACCATTCTATACCCACATATCCATTCTATTTTTCACTTTCAGTACTGTATTCAATAAATTACATGAGATACTCAACACTGTGTTATAAAATAGGCTTTCCATTGGATGATTTTGCCCAGCTGTAGGCTAATGTAAGTTTTCTGAGCATGTTTATGGTAGGCTAGCCTAAGCTGTAATGTTCAGTAGGTTGGGTGTATTAAAGGCATTTTGACTTAGGATTTTTTCAGCTCAAGAGAATGTAATGTAATTAGAGTATAAGACATAATTACAGTGTAAGTTATGGAAGATCTTTACTGTCGAGGGTTTCTGAGCTAGCAATGAATTGTGACATTTAGGTATTTTTATTCATAGATCTCTACATAAATTCACAAACAAGTAGAACTTTGTTCTTTTAAATATTATTTTCAAAAAAGGTTTGATAAATTTCTTTGTTCATTAAAGGGTCATGAACTTTAGAGCTATGTAAACATCTCTATAGTAGGTTCTAAATAGAGCTATAATCAACCAGAAAGGAAAAATCTTATGGAATACACAGGCAGAATATTGAGCCTGTTATATTACACTTTCAAATGTCTTATACCAGGAAAAAGATTTTTTTTTAAAGATTTTGTTTATTTATTTGACTGAGCGAGAGATCCCAAATAGGCAGAGAGACAGGCAGAGAGAGACGGGTAGCAGGCTCCCCGCTGAGCAGGGAGCCTGATGCGATGTGGGGCTTGAACCCAGGACCCTGAGATCATGACCTGAGCTGAAGGCAGAGGCTTAACCCGCTGAGCCACCCAGACGCCCCCAGGAAAAGGGTTTTTTTTTAATCAACTGACAAGTGCTTTTAAAAATGCAGTAAATTCCTTTTTTTTACTAAATTGCTCTTTTTTACCCTTGATTCTCTTATTACTTAACTTCTATTATAAACACATTTTTAAATTAATGTTGTCATTCCCTTTAGATCCTTCTTTCTCTGGTTTCCTCAGCATTGCTTCCTTTTCTTGTAGAAGTGATACACAAGAGCAAATGTAAAAGGCCAATAAATTTTATTGACTTCCTTGAGCTGTTAGTTCACATTTGAATTTTATTTTTTTTAAAGATTTTTAAAATTTATTCGAGAGGGAGAGTATGTGAGAAAGAGAGAGCGCAAGCAGGGGGAGCTGTGGGGTGGGGGGAGGAGAAGCAGGCTCCCTCCAGGGAGCCCAATATAGGGCTGGATCCCAGGACATTGAGATCATGACCTAAGCTGGAGGCAGACACTTATCCCACTGAGCCACCCAGGCAGCCCTCACATTTGAATTTTAATTAGTCTGCTCTCTATTCTTTTAGGTGTTCTTCAAGTAGTGAAGCAGTGTGTCCAGATCCCAGTTTTTGTGATGATTCGGCCACGTGGAGGTGACTTTTTATATTCAGATCGTGAAGTTGAGGTGATGAAGGCTGACATTCGTCTTGCCAAGCTTTATGGTGCTGATGGTTTGGTATTTGGAGCATTGACTGAAGATGGAAACATTGACAAAGAGTTGTGCATGTCCCTTGTGGGTAAGAATGTAGCCTCTAGTGATAATTGCATTTAATCCTCTTGATACTGAAAATAATGTAACATTGTGTGTCACCTCAGATTTAAAGAAAGAAAAACGCAAGTTTTTCTGAAAACTGGCTTTTCAGTCACACCTGCAGGCACTTAAGCTAACCTATTTTAAGTAGTAGTTATATAGATGTTTGGGGCAGAGGGTATATATGTTCTATATATAGTTGTTTAAGTTGTTATAGATCAAGCTCTGTTACTGTTCCTGGAAGGTTTTTTGTTTGTTTGTTTTAAGATTTTTATTTGTTTATTTGACAGGGAGAGAGATCACAAGTAGGCAGACAGGCAGGCAGAGAGAGGGGGGGAAGCAGGCTCCCCACCAAGCAGAGAGCCCGATGCGGGGCTCGATCCCAGGACCCTGAGATCATGACCTGAGCCGAAGGCAGAGGCTTAACCCACTGAGCCACCCAGACGCCCCTGTTCCTGGAAGGTTTAAGGGAAGTTTATCTTGATTCCTTTAATCACTTCACGAAAAACTTTAAAAGCTATTGCAGTTGGTGAGGATGGGGAGATGTGGAGGGGATAGAAGCATACTACTTATATTACTAGGCCAAACTCTTTCTTAAAGATTCTCAGAGGGTTGAAAGTAATAGATGTAATGCTGCCTTTATACTCACCAGATTGCATAATTTTTATTTGGTCTAACTAAGGAGTGGATGACTGTTTTTTGGTATGAAAATCAGAGATTAATGGAAACAGGAATTCTGAATTTGGAAGGCTGCGATTTTGTTATTTTAGTTCACTGTCTTTACTTCCTAAGAGAGGAAAGTATAAAAAAGTCCCATCTAACATAGAAAACTCTGTGTATAGTAATCAGTGATGATCTCTTCATTTATATTGTTATTTTGCTTTCTTTTTATAGCTATATGCCGTCCTCTACCAGTCACTTTCCACCGAGGTGAGTCATTTCCATTTTAGAAGTTCTGTTGAAGGGTGTCAGTTTTCTAATTTCACCAAATGCCATAACCTTTTTATGGAACACAATACTGTAGTATTACACTATTACCAGTTGTTTTCTTTTTTCTTTTTTAAGATTTTATTTATTTATTTGACAGACAAAGATAACAAGTAGGCAGAGAGGTAGGCAGAGAGAGAGGAAGGGAAGCAGGCTAGCAGGCTCCCTGCTGAGCAGAGAGCCCGATGCAGGGCTCCATCCCAGGACCCTGGGACCATGACCTGAGCGGAAGGCAGAGGCCTTAACCCACTGAGCCACCCAGGCGCCAAGCCAGTTTTCTTTATCCTGACCTTGGGACGAACTGTTGTAAATTTTGAGATGCACAATTTGAAGCTTCATTATGAAAAGTTGTTAAAAGTAAGTGGTACTGGTGGTTGTACATTATAATAGAGGGAGAGATTAGGAATTGGCTACAAGTATATGTACTTGTCCAAGCAAGAATTTTGAGATTCTTTTTTTTTTTTTAGATTTTTATATTTTTAAGTAACCACTACACCCAGTGTGGGGCTTGAACTCACAACCCCAAGATCAAGAGTCACATGCTCTTCTGATGGAACCAGTCAGGTGCCCTGAGGTTTATTTTTATTAGATTGCCTTAGACCATATACAACCACCAAAAACCACTGTGGCCAGTGAAATAGATAAGACCATTCTAGGAGCTGGTGTACAGCCAGCTTTCTCAGATGAATATAAGATTCATGGGCAGAGGGGCGTCTGGGTGGTTCAGTGGGTTAAAGTCTCTGCCTTCGGCTCGGGGCTCGGCTCATGATCCCAGGGTCTTGGGATCAAAACCCCCCCCCCCCCCCCATTCAGCTCTCTGCTCAGCGGGGAGCCTGCTTCCTCCTCTCTCACTGCCTGCCCCTCTCCGCCTACTTGTGATCTTTGTCTGTCAAATAAACAGAATCTTAAAAAAAAAAAAAAAAAGATTCATGGGCAGAGAGGGGGTGGATATCTACATAAAAATTGGATATATTAGGAAGGAGGCAAGACAGAATAGATGGAGATAGTCAATGAGGAGATGTTCGCTGTTGCACAGAAAACTACAATATTAATTGTAAAGACAATATTAATTGTCTACGTTAGAATGACTTCTAAAAAGTATCTGATAATTTCATGTAAAAAATACCTCTTACCTATAAATCAGGTAGTTCTAATTTCTGTACACTTTTGTCAAACCTTGGTTGGTAAAATGTAGGAACAAGTGACAGTTTTGCCTGAAGAGGGCACTCTGTCATACATGAAAAGAAAGAAATCTTAAGTCATTTTTTTTAACTGATGATATGTGCTTGAGAAATTGTTGAATGTTTTTCTGGCCTTTTGAGTAAGCATTCAAAGATTAGGATAAGGGTGGGCACTGGCATTTTCATCTATTTATAGAAATTAGAGATAAAACATTTGTTACTCTTGTTTCTTTTTGAAATGAATAATACCACCAGATAACTGTTTTCTTGACTTGCTGTTTAGTAATACTTCTCATAAACTAGCAATAACTAAAAGATGTTCGAGTGTTTAAAACTCAGCACCTTGAGAGTGGCCAATAAGCAATCATTAAATGAAAAGTAGTTTAAATAAGTAAACGTTTATCTGAAAAATATGTACAGTTTGGCATGCTAAATAATTTAAAAAGTAAGGATGTCATGTAGAATGTATTTTTCTCTGTTCTTAAACTAAGAAAATAATTTCAAATTTCTTTTCCTTCAATACATTTAACAAACATGTTTTAATGTTTTCAAAATTGTATGTAGTCCTGGGTTCTACATTTTTTTTTTACTCATGTATTTAATGAGATAGTATGATAGTTTAATCACTGGTGAGGCACTGCTACAAAAAAAGGAAAAGCCTCTGTGGTACATTTACCTGTCTGTATACACTAAAGGGTAAAATAAGGGGGTCAAGCACCTAATCCACCGTGGATTAGAACTTCCAAATTATGTAGCAGTGCTGAGAACCAAAGCAGTGGTTTTTCTTTTTGAGGTTCCTAGTGCCACTTTCCTCTCTGAGGAGGAGAAAAGTCTCTTAGAAAATAGAATGGAATTGTGAATCTAGATAGTCTATTGTAAACAACTGTCCTTATACTATGAGCCTTAAGTATTTGGGGTAAATGGAATAGCATAAAATATTGTCAATAATGAGAATGTGAACCAAGGCCTTTTTTAGAACTGGTGAGTGTAATGTTTGTCTGAGGTCCAGTTTGTCCAGTTTGTCCGAAGCCTTAGAACAGAATTTTCCAAATTTGAATCACTTGCCTATCACATTTATAGTTTTACCATACGTGAGTGCTATGTGGCAAATTTATTTAATAATTTTCTTTAAATAAAATCTTAAGTGAATTATTTTAAAGAGATACTTTTATAACTTATGAAAAATGGAAATGTTTCATTTCAAATCTGTGTTTAAGTAAATACATCTATTTAAATCTGTTTATTTAAATACATCTATTTAAAATGTTTACCATCTAAAATGCATACCATTATGGTATGCAGACTGTGGTATGCTGATAAACTAGTTCTTGGACAAAAAGAGCTCTGATATGTAGTATTTGTAGATTTCTGTGGTTGCAATTGTCCCACCTTGACTGATTTCAAGCTGTCAATGGATTAAAAATGGTGCTTGGAAAACTCCTGAATATTTAACATTTGGCTTTGGCTTGCCAATACGAGCTAAGTCCAGCACACCACTGTGTGTATACTACATTTTGAAAAGCACTGTATTAGAGGATATCTATACAAAATTCAAATCAATTTTATTTATTTCAGCCTTTGACATGGTTCATGATCCAATGGCCGCTCTCGAGACCCTCTTAACCTTGGGATTTGAACGAGTATTGACCAGTGGCTGTGACAGTTCAGCACTAGAAGGGCTACCCTTAATAAAGCGACTCATAGATCAGGTATACATAATTTCTTTCCTTTCTTCCTAACTCTGTTGTGGTTGCGCCTGATATTCTGTTGTTTAGCCAGGCTAGGTAACTAAATATTACTGACTTAATAGTTCCCCTATACAGAAAAGCAATCAGGTAGTAATATATTTATATAATTCTCATTTCTTTAACATAAGTGTTAATTATTTTTTTTAAAGATATATTTCTTTTAGAGAGATGGGGAAGTGGGGAAGGGGCAGAGGGAGAGGGAGAGAAAGTCTTTTTTTTTTTTTTTTTTAAGATTTTATTTATTTATTTGACAGAGGTCACAAGTAGGCAGAAAGGTAGGCAGAGAGAGAGAGGGGGAAGCAGGCTCCCCACTGAGCAGAGAGCCCCATGCGGAACTCGATCCCAGGATCCTGAGATCATGACCCGAGCCGAAGGCAGAGGCTTAACCCACTGAGCCACCCAGGCGCCCGAGGGAGAGAAAGTCTTAAGCAGACTCTGTACGGAGCCAAACACAGGGCTTGATCTCAAGACCCTGAGATCACAACCTGAACCGAAACCAAGAGTCATATGATTAATCTATTGTACCAACGAAGTGCCCCTCTTTCAAAAGAGTATTTTCAGTGGTTAAGGCTCTTGAGGTCAAATTATAGACAATGCTTAAGGATTTAACCTAACTTGGATAACCACAGCAAATTTTACCTTTTGTCTGCCATCAGTGTTTCATAGTTTTAAGCCATATCATCTCACTGCCAGCCTACGTACACTCAGGAGATCCATATAAAATTTGAAATAATTATCATTTGGAAGTGAATTCTAAAACAAAATTGTATTCTTTTATCATCTCTCCCTATGTATCAAGATAGGAAGAAATATATTTTTCTCTTGTATGAATTTCTAAGATGACTTAGCATCATTTGTAGAGCAGTATAAAGGTGATTTTGTGGTATTTCTTTTTTTCTGACACCAGTCCAGCACCATTCTAAGTTAGTGAGTACAGACTTTGAGACAAGAAAATTCTGGATTTAAGATTCAGATGCTTATTTGGTGTGTAATGTTGAGTGGATTATTAAGCCTCTGTTTCCTTGTGTGTGCAACTGAGATAAGTTTATTACTTCCTTTATAAGGTTGTTCTGATGATTGGTAGAGATAAGATACGTAAGAGCCTTAGTACAGTGCTTGACGTATAATAGATCTTGCTACATTATTATTACTACTGCTGTTACTAATATTTTTTAGTGTTCCTGTGTAGAAATCTGATATGTTCACTTTCCTATAGCCATGAAAATAATTTTCAGAAATTTCAGCTAAGGATCTGATGTGACTTTGCTAGTTTGGAACTTACTGATTTTGTAAATATTTATTAAGTATATATTAGCTATAGGGCATTTGTACTATGGTAATGACCATCGTGTGTGTGTGTGTGTGTGTGTAGTCACTACCCTTACAGTTTGGTGTACAACAGGCACTTTTAATAGAGTAGGCAATTCTAATAGAGTGCTATAAAGAAAAGTACTAAGTGGTACCTGGCTTGGATCAGTTGGTAACGCATGTGACTCTTGATCCCGGGGTCATGAGTTCATGTCCCACATTGGGGATAGAGTTTACTTAATAAAACAAATTTGAAGATGCTAATGGGGCACATTTGAGAGATTTGGGCATGGGGTTAGCAGTAGTTAGCTCTCCAGAAGAAGACACAACACACACATTGCAGTGTCTTACTCATTCAAGTGATAGTTAAGAGTGATCTGTGTAAAAATGGGTAGAAAGAGTAGGTGACTGCTTCATGCAGAAGAAATAGTATATACAAAGGCCTGGAAAAAAAAGTAAGCGTGACTTATGACATACTGAAGAAACCAGAATGTTGGATACAAAGAAAAGAATGCTGTCCAGAGCCTTGAAAACTGTTGAAGAGTTTGGATTTTATCCTTGGGGCAGTGGGGAGGTCTGAAGTGTTTTAAAATAGAAGAGCTGATGAATCAGGTTTTCATTTTGAAATTGTTACTATGAAGGAGACAATAAGGTAGATATAATACCATAGTCGTGTCTTGCATTTCATAATCACTGTGTCGCATATGTGAATTGTAGTTTAATCATTGGTTGGCAGGAAGCACTGGGTTAAATATTCTCATACACTAACTTTACTTCTTTTTTATAAAATAAAAATTGCATGTATTTAGGGTATATGGGATATTTTGATATTAAATATTAGTGAAATGGTTACCATCAGGCTAATTAACATATCCATCTCCTCATATAGTTATTGTTCATTGTGTGTTTGTGGTGAGAGCACCCAAAATATTATCATCTTAGCAGATTTTCAGTATTCACTGCAGTATTATTAACTATAGTTATATTGTATTTTAGATCTGAGATTTATTCATCCTGCATATTCATCCTCCATAATTGCAACTTTGTATCCTTTGGCCAATCCCTACCCATATTCCCCACCTCCTCACTCCTGATAGCAGTGTTCTACTCTCTTTTTCTGTGTATTTGACTTTTTTAGATTGCACATATAAGTGAGATCATGCCAACTTTACTTTTTGAAGCAATCACCTAGCAGTGTAATATACTGGTTAAAGCATAGGTTTGGGGATTAGGAGGGTCTGTGCTTAAATCCTGGCTTTGCCACTTATTAACAGTAACTGGGCAAATTACCTAACCATTCTAAACTTCAGTTTCTTCTTCTACAAAGTTAGCATATTAATAGCACCTACCTGCTAGAATAGTTGTGGATTACTTCAGATAACAGCACAAAGTCCAATACTTGGGAAGTACTTTATACTGTTAATCACTTTGATAGCTTTAGGTAAGCATATAGTTCTCAATAATCTTTTATGGAAGCCAGCCCCCTCCCAAAAGTGGTAGAATTAGTTTAATTTGTTCATGTTTTGGAAAGCTTTCACTTGGAAGAAAGAGTTAAATGGGATTTTTTCCTCCTAAAATCATTTCAGTATTCCAGATAGTAATATTTTGTATTATAGATGCTTTGCTTTAGCACATTTGAGAATACCAAATGGTCTTATTCTACTTATTTCGCTGAACAATTATTAAATTCTGTTAGTCCCTTCCCCCTTTTACTCTCAAATTACATTACCTTGCTTTATAGTTTTTCACTGTACATATTACTACCTAAAATTTTATTATATAAATATGCCTATCTGTTGTCTACTTTCCATGAACATGTAAACTCCATTGCAGTAGGAATGTTCTCTTGTTTACCATGTCAGGTAAACATGTTTCTTTGCCTTCTTAGGTTTTGTGTTTGAGGCTTAGGAAGTAAACTGACAAAATACAAAATACAGATCAGTGAGAGAAAAAACAGATTTTAATCAAGTATGTACATGTATTGGAGTTGACAAAGAAATGTGACTCAGAGGTGCTTAGAATTTGGATCTTATATACCATCATAATAGGTGAAGAGGATTGGGGTGAAGGGTGCTTAGGAATTTAGAAAAAGGAAGAAGACAAGAGCATTTATAGGGTTGGGGAGAAAGACTTTTTGGAAAGATAAATAGATGGACCCCAGTGAGAATAAATTGAAGATACTGTGGTTTTGTGACAATGTCTGTTTGGATGTGGTACCAATGAGTTGTTTCCAGAGAGGGGATTTTTGACAACTGAGTTCTTTTTGAGTTCTTTTGGGAGGCTCTGCTTTTAGGGCAGATAAGGAATTTCAGGAATTCAAATGCTTTCAGCTCAAAATCATTTTTATGACACAGTGGCATATTCTGGGTCCTTTCAACTACAATATTCTCTATACCCAGAACAGTGCTTGATAATATGGTAGGCACTTAATACATATTTGTTGGATGGATGGATGAGTGAGTAAAGTGACACTGATAAACACTTTTATGATAGATCAGTTTGATCAGGGTTAAAAAAATGATCAGAAGGAAGTTCTCTGAAAAATCTACAAAATTGCAGTCTACTGATTTTTTTCTATGGAAAAAGAATCTAATCTTTTTTGGTAACTTTGGAACTACCTTTCCAAAATGATTTAATTCAGCTGTCATGAAAAATTATGTGCTTTTTCAGTGACAAATGTACCAGAAGTTGGACTTTGAGGTTACTTTTGATTATTTTACTGAATCCCTGTTACTTAAATACTAGTCTGGGGATTCTGATTTCCTCATTAGAGAGTATGAGTTGTTGCCTCAGATCTGTACAAGAGACTTTTTTTTAAACCCTAAAGTATTGTAATGTGCCACTAATTCATCAGTCTCTGTTTCCTTTTTTTACACCAGCGTATCACTTTTTAACTAAAAAAATTTGGAATTCTTTTCACAAGGTAACTTTTATAATGTATCTAGCTCTTTGGAGCTGTTTTAGAGTATGTTGCTATTACATAAAGATCCTCAAAAATCATAATGAATGCTTAACTTTACACTGCTAGTTACTTAGAGCTCACTAAAGTCTCTGTAACTTGTCTGAAAAGGATGGGAAAGTCTGTTTCTCTGTCTGCTCACAATAATGTCTGTCGTCTTCCCTATTTATTACCTTTCCTTTTTACTGTCTTTATGCTACCATTGCTTTTGAGAGTTTCTGCTTCTCTTCCCTTCTTTGAATTTGTTATTTCTGGTGTTAGCTAATTTTTTACTTTACTCCATTCTTTCTCTTCTGTCCTCTCATATCCTCTTTTTCCTTTTGTCCCTCTTTCTGTCCCTCTTCTCACATTGGACATGCTACCTCTTTTTCTTTTCTCCCCATTTTCCCTTCCCCACACTAAGCCAATCTTTTTGTTTTCTTATTTGTCCTAACTTGACATGATATAGAACTAAGTATTCTCAACATTAATTGTATTTATTGAATATATTAGTCAGTTGTTTCATTTTTTCTATGGAAAAAGAAACTAATCTATATGTAGTTCTTTACTGAAATTATTTATTTATTTAATTTTTTTTTTATAGAAAGATTATGTACCCAACCCTGAGAGCATAAGCTGCATAGTTGAAGCAAAAGACTTGGAATTGTTTTGAGGGACAGAATTAGCTGATCCAGTATCAAAGACCCATCTCAAGCATCACACATGAAGTCAAGCAGAGAGAGTCAATTATCATATGGTTTCGCTTATTTGTGGAGCATAAGGAATAACACAGAGGACATGGGGAGATGGAGACGAGAAGGGAGTTGGGGGAAATTGGAGGAGGAGACAAACCATGAGAGACTGTGGACTCTGAGGAACAAACTGAGGGTTTTGGAGGCGAGGGGCATGGGAGGTTGGGTGAGCCTGGTGTGTTTTATGGAGGGCACGTATTGCATGGAGCACTGGGTGTGGTGCATAAACAATGAATTCTGGAACACTGAAAAGAATTTTAAAAATTAATAAAAATTTAAAAAATAAAAATAGAAAAAAAGAATCACACATGAAGGAATTAAATTTCCATACAGTTTCAATGGTTTCATTCTAAAAGTTAGTGAGCTTGACATAGTATGTAATTATTTTTAATTTAAATTTTAGTGAACATACAGTGCAATATTAGTTTCTGGAGTGTAGAATTCAGTGATTCATCACTTACATACAATACCCAGTGCTCCTCACTGTTTAATACCATCTAGCCCATCCCCCACCTACATCCCTACATCAGCCCTCAGTTTGTTCTCTATCATTAAGAGTCCCTTGTTTCCCTCTCTCCTTTTTTTCTTTTCCCCCTTCCCATATGTTCATCTGTTTTCTTTCTTGAATTCCACATATGAGTGAGATCATATGGTATTTGTCTTTCTCTGACTGACTTATTTCACATAGCATAATACACTCTAGCTCATCTGTGTCGTTGCAAATGGCAAGGTTTCTTTTTTGACAGCTGAGTAATATTCCATTGTGTGTATAAACCACATCTTCTTTATCCATTCATCAGTTGATGGACATTTGGGCTCTCTCCATAGTTTGGCTATTGTTGATAATGCTGCAGGGTGCACATACCACTTCAAATCTGTATTTTTGTATCCTTTAGGTAAATATCTAGTAGTGCAGTTGCTGGATCATAGGTAGTTCTATTTTTAACTTTTCAAGGAACCTCCCAGCTGTTCTTCAGATTGGTTGCACCAGTTTGCATTCCCACCAACAGTGCAAGAGGGTTCCCCTTTCTCCACATCCTTACCAACACCTGTTGTGTCTTGTGTTGTTAATTTTAGCCATTCTGACATGTATAAGGCAATACCTCATTGTGGTTTTGATTTATATTTCTCTGATGATGAGTGATGTCAAGCATCTTTTCATGTGTCTGGTATCCATCTGAATTCTCTGCCCAGTTCTTAAATGAGTTCTTTGTTTTTGGGGTGTTGAGTTTGATAAGTTCTTTATAGATTGTCGGTACTAACCTTCATCAGATATGTCATTTCAAGTATTTTCTCCTATTCCATAAGCTGTCTTTTAGTTTTGTTGACTATTTTTTTGCTTTGCTGAAGGTTTTTGTCTTGATGAAGACCCAGTAGTTCATTTTTGCTTTGGTTTCCCTTGCCTTCGGTGATGTGTCTAGTAAGAAGTTGCTGTGACCGAGGTTGAAGAGGTTTCTGCCTGTGTTCTCTTGTAGGATTTTGATGGTTTCCCATCTCACATTTAGATCTTTCATCCATTTTAGATTTATTTTTGTGTGCGTCATAAGAAAGTGGTCCAGTTTCATTCTAATGTGTGTTGCTGTCCAGTTTTTCCAACACCATTTTTTGAAGAGACTGTCTTTTTTCCACTGGATATTCTTTCCTGCTTTGTGGGAGATTAGTTGACATATAGTTGTGAGTCCATTTCTGGGTTTTCTGTTCTGTTGCATTTATCTGTCTGTCTGTTTTTGTGCCAGTACTATACCATGTCAATGACTACAGCTTTGTAATGTAGCTGAGAATCATGATGTCTCCAGTTTTTTCCTTTTCTGGAATTGCTTTGGCTCTTCAGGGTCTTTTGTGGCTCCATACAAATTTTAGGATTGGTTGTTATAGCTCTGTGAAAAATGTTGGTGGATAATGTTTAATTTTTATTCTGTCATCACTACCTACCTGTTACTGGTAGTTCTACTAAATTTGCATTTGGTTTATATCCTTTCGACTCTCAGTGATACAGAATATATCCCCAAAACTTATTTAGGAAATATAATGAAAATTTGAATACAAATAAGGGAATTTTAATACTTATCATCCAGAATTATCAGAAGTTAATCCATATAGTCTAATTTTATTACTTAAAATCCAGTTAAGTTGACTTGTGGCTTTGTTTAACTGATATAATAAGCTAGGGAATTTAGTTGAAGATACAAAATTTGAGGAGGTTGCTTTATTCCCCAGTAATTTACTGTTACACTGTGCTCTTTTTTTTCTGCTGAAATCTTGCTTAAATTCAATTTTAATTCCACTCCATACCAAGAACTCATAATTAGTGTTATTTTTCAGTACTGACTTTTCTTAAGGTGATGTGATTGTTCAGTATTTATACTGTAGTCCCCTGTTCTTTGTGTTCATCACAGTACAAGTCTTCAAAGCAATAGAGTTACTGTGCTAAACATCTTATCCCAATCAATATCCCAAAGAAATAGAGATGACTATTGAAAGTTAGACACTAGTACTAGTTTTTAAAATTTAATATACTTTCACTCATGCTTCTGTTCTCACTGCCTTATTACCCCATTTGAGAGAAAGATATTAAAATTTGTTTTTGTTTTTTCTTTTTTCAGGCAAAAGGGAGGATTGTGGTAATGCCAGGTATTTAATTATCTATCCATTTGTTAGTATAAACTGAGGTGCAGTGAAAGAAGAACAAAGGAGGCAGGACAATATGGGAGAAAATATTACATGGTATTCAGAGAGAAGAATATGTAATTTGATTAAAAATTTAAGATGGGAGATCTGTGCTGGAATTTAAAACTTCAGATAAGGAGAACATTCTACCAGGAATTAGCTCAGAGAGTAGCAAATAGGGAAGTAGATTGTTTGGGATTGGGGTTTCTCCATGTTTGCTCTCCCATAGTGTAGAATTTTGTGAATATGGATGTTCATCTCTGGTGAGACACACCCAAGTCTGATACTACTATAATGAGTTAGGGCCAAATGTCCTAGTTGTTATCAAGGTGTAAGCAAATGTTTAGGCAATATCTGTGGACAAATATAATACTCACTTGGTAGGGGCTCCTGGGTGGCTCAGTGGATTAAAGCCTCTGCCTTCGGCTCAGGTCATGATCCCAGGGTCCTGGGATCGAGCCCCATATCGGGCTCTCTACTCAGCAGGAAGCCTGCTTCCTCCTCTCTCTCTCTGCCTCTCTGCCTACTTGTGATCTCTGTCAAATAAATAAATAAAACCTTTTTTAAAAAAAAATAATACTCACTTGGTTCTTGAAAATCTCTGATCACCAAATTTTTCCCTAAATCCAGAACAATTGGAGCATATGCTCCTGATGATAACCATAAGATCAACTCGGTGCATACTGGCTCATTAGAGATGAACAATTTTTTTAATTACTTATTTATTTATTTATTTGACAGACAGAGATCACAAGTAGGCAGAGAGGCAGGCAAAGAGAGAGGGGAAGCAGGTTCCCTGCTGAGTAGAGAGCCCGATGCGATGTGGGGCTCTATCCCAGGACCCTGGGATCATGACCTGAGCCAAAGGCAGAGGATTTAACCCACTGAGTCACCCAGGTGCCCTTAGAGATGAACAATTTTTAAAGAATTAATAAGGAGATCTAGAATCAGAGTGAGACAAATAGAAAGTCTTAATTTTTTCATATTAGTTTTCTCAAACATACAAGAAAGTTGGAGATAGCATAATGAATACTCATATATTAATTCCCCAAATTTAACATTTTGCCACAATTGTTGTCGTTTTTACCCTTAGGCATTTTAAAGTGAAAAGTGTCATGACATTTTATCTTCACACGTGTTAAAAAAAGTCTTTGTTCAGCTTCTTAGGGCTCAGTGATATTACTGTACCACTAAGAAAAAAGAAAACAAGTTAATGAGTCCAAAAGAGTATGTAAAGTCAAGTTACTTCAGCAACTTGAACAGTTGAAATACCAAGTACATATTTTAATCAGTCATTAAAAAATCTTTATTGAATACGTCCCGTATATTAGGAAAGAAGAAAATAAAGATGAGTAATTTTATATTTTTAATCTGGCATCAGTTCAGAATATGATTGTTTATATAAAAATATTTAATTAAGAGATTATTCAACAAAACAAATGAGTCATTACAAAGTATGGATTGTGCAGTTTTACTAAAGTAGAATCAGATTCTTCTGTGAAAAACAAAGTTGATATTGTAATGAATAAACTGTGTAACACCTTGCATTACTCCAATTTCCAAAGAAGTCTGTGTGTTTTGGGGCTATAGAGAGAACTTGTGCCTTTCAGACACATCTCTCTGGCTGTGCTTTTGTAGCTTCATCCTTAAACGTATCCTTACTTTTTGTTTTAATTTGATTTTGCTTAAATTGAGAGGGAACAGGGATAGATCACCCAGTGATTTTTTCCTTGCCCTAGAACAACCTTTTGAAAGTCAGGATCATATATTATTATATAAGCCAATGGATGTAAAAGATTCTATCACACAGGTTCTATGGTTCCATCATAAGGTTTTATGACCTTATTAGTTGTTCTCCAGAACCTGTAGCCTATGTCTTTTATCATTTTTTCTAGTCTCATTCTAGCTTAGTAGAGAGAGAGTAACTCTTGAGTCAATGAGAAATTTTGGTATGGAAATTTCAGGTAGAGCAAGTAGTCACTATTATTCATTAAATTTTATACAGAATTCTGTTTGACTTAATGTATTACTTATTCTTCCAACAGGGGGTGGTATAACAGACAGAAATCTACAAAGGATCCTTGAGGGTTCAGGTGCTACAGAATTTCACTGTTCTGCTCGGTCTGCTAGAGATTCAGGAATGAAATTTCGGTAAAAATGTATTCTTTGATTCATACAAGAAGGGACAGATTAATCTTTACATATTGTTAGAGGAAAACCTTAGTTGATGGCATGATTAATGAATGGAATGTTGTGAATAATGTGTAAGTATTGCAGTCATTTTTGCAGTTTTTCGACTGCAAAATGGTTTTATCCTGCCTCACATAAGCAGGCTCTTCTGAACATAGGTGAACTTTATATATTTAAGTCATTGCTGAACTTAGACCACTTGATAATAAAACCTAATTCAGCAACTGAGCTTCAGATGAGTCAGATATGTATGTATGTCCATTCAACTGTGATTTCCTTTAGCAGAGTTAATATCTGTGGTATAAGGATGGAAGAATCATAGTCATTTTTATCCCTCCTACCGTTAATACTTAGTTTTCTTTGCTATTTTTAGTTACTTTGAAACTATACCACCATTAAGAAATTGAAACTATTGAGTGTTTTTTATTATGCTTTAGAAGACTTCTATAATTTAATAGTTAGTAGTTTATTTCTATTTAGAATTGGGGAAAATGAGATGTAAAAGAAACAAGAACCTTAGGACTACATTTTTAGACATAACATCAAGTATACTGTTAGATACATTTGGTTACTAGATATTTCAAGTAAGTAATAAAAATTATGAAATATGGGGATCCAGGATCCTTGACCTACCCATGTTTTTGAACCATTAAATAGTCTATAAAATGAAGCACCGGTAGGAGGGCTCATTTAACAACTTATGTAATTATCTGTCTTTTTATTATTTCTGTTGCAGAAATTTCTCTGTTGCCATGGGAGCCTCTCTTTCTAGCTCAGAATATTCTCAAAAGGTAACAGATGTGGCACAAGTAAGGACTTTGAATGCTATTGCAAAGAATATTCTGGTTTAGCCAGACCTCTCTGAGAGACATGGATATCCCAAGATGAAGGTAGAAGAGTAGTCTGTAATTATGACACAGCTTTAACCTTCTTCTCTGGCCAGGACTGTCACAGTTTGAGTCTCACATGGCCATGGAGAGCATTTCCAAGAAGACAAAGAATTCGAGCAAAGCTACAACCACTTCCTTTGCTTAATCTTGCCAGCCATCTCTATTATCATGGTTAAATGTGGTGTATGATTCTTCCACAGACAGAGGTTAGTCTGTTGAATTAATTGATGAACTGGGAAAACTGGACTGTAAGGTATGAATTTAGAGTGTGACTTCAGGGTCAATTTAATAGCAGTATTTTGCTTTTTCATTTGTAAAATAAAAATTTCCATTCTGTTCTGGTGGTCTTTTTAAATTTAAATTCAATTTAATTAACATATAGCATATTATTAGTATCAGAGGTAGAATTTTGTGATTATCAGTTGCATATAACAACCAGTGCTCATTCCATCAAGTGCCCTCCTTAATGCCCATCACCCAGTTATCCCACCCTCCCACTCACCTCCCCTCCAGGAACCCTCTGTTTGTTTCCTATAGTTAAGAGTCTCTTATGGTTTTTCCTCCCTCTTTGTTCTTATTTTATTTTTCCTTCTTTCCCCATATGTTCATCTGTTTTGTTTCTTCCACATATGAGTGAAATCAAATAATAGTTGTCTTTCTGTGCTTTGCTTAGCATAATACCCTCTAGTTCCATCCATGTCATTGCAAACGGCAAGATTTCCTTCTTTTTGGCACTGAGTGATATCCCATTGTGTATATATATATACATATATATATATACATATATATATATACATCCTTATCCATTCATCTGTCAATGGATATCTGGGCTCTTTCCATAGTTTGTCTGTTGTGGACATTGCCACTGAAATAGTCTGTAGCCAGATATAAAAGGGAATATTTTTTTCTTTCATTTTTTCCTTTTATTATGTACTCATTAGATGGGCAAGACACTAGGATACAAGTAAAATGGTTCAGCATAAAAATTTCAAGACATGGGAAGCAGGATATAAATGTTTTCAGACTCATAAAGGCAAAAGTTATCTCTAGTATTTACCAGATTACTACTTCCTCTAGTCCCAGATGAAGAAGTGACTTAGCCATAAGGTTCATCTAACAATTTACAAAGACCTATAGTAATAACTGGGGAGGTTATTGATGTTAGCAAAATAGCTGTTTCTTTCAACTGAGGCCATAGATAGGAAGAATGGATTCTAGTGATGAAAGAGGCTTTTCCTGGAGTGGGTCCCAAATTGTGAAGTTCATCACTAGCTTTATCTATCACTTTCATATTTATAATCTCACTTTATATTAACAACACACTGGTAATAGAACTGTTGTTTCTATTTTAAGAGAGTAACTGAAGAATAGTATGAAGAGCTTGCCCTTAGAAAGTTAGTAGTGTGGTCTCTATGAATAGTGTGCATAGACTTGGGTACTAATGATTGTGTATAGCAGGCTTTGCCTTTATTCAAATGAGTCCCTTACCTCACTTTTAAAACTTATATTCTTTCCCAACTTTTTCAGGTATAATTTCAATGTGGAATATTTGCTGGGTAATTTAAGAAAAAGGAGAGGCAAACTATTAAAAACCAACAATGTGGGGCGCCTGGGTGACTCAGTGGGTTAAAGCCTGCCTTCAGCTCAGGTCATGATCCCGGGGTCCTGGGATCAAGCCCCACATCGGGCTCTCTGCTCAGCGGGGAGCCTGCTTCCTCCTCTCTGCCTGTCTCTCCACCTACTTGTGATCTCTGTCTGTCAAATAAATAAAATCTTAAAAAAAAAAAAAATAAAAACCAACAATGACCTGAGTTTTTTTCTTGCTTGTTCAGACTATTAGTAAAGATAATAAATATTTCAAAAAATAGTTTTATTACTGACTTTAAATGTTATAGATACAGATATGTAAGTATCTCTCTCTCTCACACACACACACACAAGCATATAATCATATTTAGTGTTTTGGCCCCGCCCTCCCCCATGCTTGGACTTTACCGTATGATCTTCCAAAGACAACAGCAAGCCATGTTATCATCTCATTTTTATAAATACAGATTAACTAGGGATGTGAGAGGTAGGATGAATTGCTCAAACTTTAACAAAATCAATATTGTTTATGAGTCTTGACTGCTAGGCTATTAACCTTCAGGTCTTCTGCTTTAAGATTTTTCTGACATGTGGATGTGCTAGAGAGAGCAATACTCCTAGGAAAATCAGACACATCTAGGATATCCTAGTTCCAGTTTAAGCATGAGAAATTTGACTTAATTTTTTTAACATTAATTCCCTCATTTGTAAGTCAGGAATAAGAACTAAACCATGGTTTCTGGTTAAATGATATATTCAAACACCAAATACATAGGGAGTACCCACTGAGTGTTCTTTTCTTCTAAAGTTTTGTTTTTGTTTTTTTTAATTTGAGAGAGCATGCAGCAGAAGAAGAAGGAGAAGGAGGCTCCACGCTGAGCAGAGAGCCCAATGCAGGGCTCAATCCCAGGACCCCGGGACCAGAACCTGAACTGAAGGCAGATGCTTAAGCGATTGAGGCAGGCACCCCAGTTCTTTTCTTCTAATTTTGCTTTCTAGTATCAGTCTTTGATAGTTTAAAAGCCCTTCCCAGGAATGTAGGCATTGAGTATTGAAGCTAACACTTTGCCTTCTGCTATGTGAATATAAAAGAAGTATAAGGTAATTCCTACCTTGATTTTATTTTTCTACACTTTAGTCCTGTTTTTAAATATTTACTGATTATTTCATATGTAGAAGTTTCCTCTCAACAATATAAGTATTTTGAAGGCTAAAGGACCATGTCTTTGTATTTTTATATATCTCTCATTGCACTCATCAAACTGTATTCTCAACAGTATTGATTACCTTGCTAGTGGAAAAAGAGTGCTGGATTGGTGGTCCTGACTATATCACTATCTTTGGTAACTGCTGGGTATTTCTGGTTTACCCCTCCAGATCCACTCTTCTCTTTGTTCTGTAAACTGAATGCAGCAACATAAAAGTTATTATACACTATTACCAAGTAGGATTTATACTAGGAATGCAATGCTAGTTTAACATCCAGAAGTCAAACACCACATTAATAGAATAAGCCGTAAAAAAATCACACAAACTACTCAATACAGAAAAAGCATTTGACAAAATTCGACATCCTTTCATAATAAAAACACTCAGCAAACTTGGAATAGAGAGAACTTCCTCACCCTTATGAGGAGTATCTGCAACAAAACAAAAACACAACTAACATCATACTTAATATTTTACTTAAAATAAGAAATAAGGGGCGCCTGGGTGGCTCAGTGGTTGAGTGACTGCCTTCGGCTCAGGTCATGATCCTGGAGTCCCGGGATCGAGTCCTGCATCGGGCTACCTGCTCAGCGGGGAGTCTCCTCCTTCTGACCTCTCCCCTCTCCTGCTCTCTCTCTCACTCTCTCCCTTAAGTAAATAAGTAAAACAAAACAACAAAAAAAAGGAAATAAGATGTTCATGTTCACCATTCCAATTCAACATTGTACAGAAGGTTCTGGTGAGGGCTATTAGGCAAGAA